>JBBMJZ010000089.1:11273809-11289141 GCA_037833815.1 Zingiber zerumbet | reverse complement strand
AGAAAACATGAATACAGAAAGTGTTGTTTTGAATGAAGAAGACCAAAGTTCTATTTATAGCCCATCAGTCGAAACTAACTGTTTGCTAACGTGGCATCTCCGGGCTCCTAGATCCTCTCCGACCACCTAGAGTGTCTCCGGGCTCCGCAGTGCGGCAAGCTTTATCTCCGCGTAACGGCTTTGCAATGGTTTTGAGATCAAATTTTTCCATGTTCAGGAGCTTGGACCATGTCCGGGCGCCCAGATAGTTGCTGACGTGTACTCGAAGGTGATCCACAACAACGACACTGCGATGAGGTGCCTGTCAGGTGCCTTGGAGGTTCGGGTGCCTGAACCATCTAGTCTGGGCGCCCAAATCGGTTAGCCATGCGCTGACTGTCTAGCGCCTTCTTTGGTTGCTGGCTTCTTCTTCGGTCGCTTGGGTGATCCTCCGGTCTTTCAAAATTTAGCTCATTCGAACCCAACTCCGGCCTTCTTCTCGAGCAGTCTTCCGCTACGACTTCTTGTCCCTTGCAAGCGTTGCGCGTGTCCTTGTTCCACCTGTGTACTCTTCCGCAGTTTCTCGTCCCTTGGATGCGCCGAGCCTATCGACTCGATTCCCGTGTCATCCTTTTTGTCCGCTGCGTCTTCCGCTCAACTTCTTGTCTTCCCAAGTTCCTGCATATTTAGATACAAGGATCAAAACACCACCTAACTTAACATGGTTGATCATATCAAAACTTATCTGGGGTACTTACAATCTCCCCTTTTTGATGTGCATCAACCCCAGTTAAAGTTAGGGTGAAATTGACAAAAATTTATTTAACAGAAATAGATTGACATGAATACAGCAATTTAAGTTTAACTAACATTTTGCAAACAAGTTCGAACTTTACCCCTCTAATTTCTTCCCTTTTGATCACATTAAAAATAGGAGTAAATATTGAAAATAAATTTGGAAAAAATTCTAAGGGATATATGAACAGTGACTAACACTTTGAAAAATTCTGGGAATTATTTTTCGAAAATCTGAATTTTTACGAATTAAAAACTATTTTTTTTTTTAAATAATTTAAAAATAGATTTTATTATTTGAAAATTTTGAAATTTTTTTTTCACTATCAAACATAACAATATAGAATAGTGATAAAATTTTCATGAATGATCATGATTCATATAAGTAATAATAAATTATTTTATATAGAGAGATATAATTTTCTAAAAAAAACTTTAAAAAATAGATGTTAAGCCTGAAAAATCTTGTAACTTTTTCTAAGTATATAAAACAGAATGATAGATATATGTAGAAAAATTAAATTTTCGAATATTGACTTTTTGAGAATTGTTAATGTTAAATATTAACATTTTGACAAGAAATTCGTAGAAAATTAATTGATGTTTAGAAAATTTAGAAAAAAAATTCTTTTGAAAGATGACATAATATTTTATTAATTTTTTTTTTTTTCAAAAAATAAACGTGAGAAATAATTTTAATTTTGAAAATATAATTTTTGTTGAAAAATTCATAAAAAAATAATATGGTGGTCAAAAAATTTTAAATTTTTTTCTATTAGTAGATAATGTTTCTATTTTTCACAGATAAAATTTTGAGCAGAAAATATGATCAGAAAGTTGACAAAATAATTTATTTTACGAAAAAGAATAAATCAAGCAAATTAATTTACTAGCATGCATACATGAAATTAATTTATTGAGCTAAGCATGATTTTGTTATTTAAAATAAATTATTTCCTACTGGATTAATCAAATATTTTCTGAAAATTAATTTTCTATTTACTTTTGTGATTTGACCATTATGGTATCTAAAATACCAATCTTGATGATATTTAAAATTTCTTTCTAGAACATGTAAAAAATTTGAGCATGAATTATCTTTTTCTAGCATTTCTATTTTATCTTTTAATTTTGTATTTTCATCTATTAATTTCTCAAATTCTTCTTTTAGGTATCCATATTCTTTCTTTGAGTTTTCATACTTTGTCCTCTTTTTATATAAGGATTTACTTAGCATTTTCACAATTTTATATAATTGCTCAGGAGGAAGCTTACCTAACTTACGATATTATATTCGTTGGTAGACGCTCCCCCTTCATTGCTGCTTTCTTTTATAGTGTCTCCTTCCTTCATCGATGCTCATTTCCTAGATGCTTTCATCGTCTTTGGTTAGGTATTCGGCAATTAGTGTTGTTCTAGTAATCTCTTTGGTCCCGGACTCTTCTGAAGATGAATCGGTATCCATAGCAGAATAAGATTCTTCTCCCTTTGTTTGTTCGTAGAGCGTTAAGAACTTTTCCCAAAGTTATTTTGCACAGTGGTAGTTGCTGATTTTGTCGAGTTCCTGAGCAGGTAGAACGCTTAGAAGGTGGAACTCGGTCCTACCATTTGCCATGAATTTGTCGTGCTGCTTCTTAGTCCAAACATGCTCCTCTGAGTTCTTTTCCATCTTTGGTTTTAGGGACTTCAAAACCAAATTTCATAGAAAGCATTATATCAAAGTCAGTTCAGAAAAATACTTTTATTCTTCGTTTTCAGAACACAAACTCCCCCTCGAATGTTAGTGGGTAGATGCTCGCTATGACCATTTCGTTGCTTTAGTTGATGACTAGTCCTTCTAAGGCAGTTGGGCGTTGATACTAATTGTTGGTCCTGGTGCGACCGATAAGGAGAGAGGGGGATTGCTTGAAATGAAAAATGTACCCTTCTTAAAGCTTTAGACTTAAGTTTATAAAAACACTTTAAAAAATGAAATTAAAATGCATAAGAAATAAGTACGAGACAAAAAAGATTTACTTGATTTGCAATTGGGGAGGTTACTAATCCAAGGAAAATGAAGCTCAACTAGTATACTCTTTTGACACAAGTCGGAGGCGGAGAAGCCTCATACAGAACGTTGAAAGTACAGAACAGAAATAGAAAACTCGAATACAAAAAGTGTTGTTCTGAATGAAGAAGACTAGGGCCCTATTTATAGCCCACTGGCCGAAACTAGCCATTTGCTGATGTGGCATATTCGGGCGCCTGGACCTCTCCGGGCTCCCAGTGAGACAAACTTGATCTCCACGCAATAGCTTCAAGATCAAATTTTTCCATGTCCGGGCGCTTGGACCATGTCTGGGCTCCTAGATTGTTGCTGACGCTGAACCCGAAGGTGATCCACAGCAACAACACTGTGACGAGGCGTCTGTTAGGCACCTTGGTGGTCCGGGCACCCAGACCATCTAGTCTCGGCACCCGGCCATCCGGGCACCAAGACGGTCCGAGCTCTCGGACCAATTGGTCCGGGCTCCCAAATCAGTTACTTTTTTTCTTGTCGCTTGGGCGATCCTTCAGTTTGCTAGAATTGAGCTCACCAGAATTCAACTTTGGCTTTCTCAAACAGTTTTACGCTCCGGCTTCTCGTCTCTCAAAAGTGTCACGCGCATTCTTCTCGCTCCACCGGTGTATTGTTCCGCAGCTTCTCGTCTCTCGGATGCACCGAGACCGTCAACTCTATTCCCGTGTCATACTTCTCGTCCGTTGCGTCTTCCGCTCGATTTCTTGTGTTCCTAAGTTCCTGCACACTTAGATACAAGGATCAAAATACCACAGAACTTAACTTAACCCGGTTGATCACATCAAACTTACCGGGGTACTTACAATGAGGGGTTCCGGGGATGGGTCGGATGATTTTGGATCTATTATACGCAGTCTTACAAGAAAAACACCAAGAAAAAAAAAGAAATGAATAGAGTGTGAGCATAATAATGCTTTAGGTGGTCTAGCATAAGTAAACAAGACAGTAAATTACCAAATTCCAACTCGTCCTCCTATGTTATGAAATTCAAATCTCATAAATTGTTATCTTGATTATGGGATCATTAGCAATTATATGCTGAAAAATAAACTCAATTATAGAGAAGACATTGTACTTAGACTAGCATGTTAAGTGGAGGAAATAAATCATTTGTTGGTAGTTGTTCATCTTGAGCTCTAGTAGTCTATAATTCTGCCATAATTTATTTATTAGTATTTTTCTTGTAGGTGGGTTGACGATCACCTTGTCCATATGCTGTCACCAAATATATACAGAACTACTTCAGAGGCACTGGAATCTTTTGACTACATAGCTAAGCATGGTAAGGCAATGTTATTTGGTACTAAAGAGATGATGTTTAGTGCAATACTCTTGCCTGGTTTCTTCAGTGGTAATATTTTGAATTTTTCACATAAACTTGCAAATGCCTAATAACTTGTAGCCAGACATTTGCATTCCATCGTTCTGTCAATTTTAATAGTGGAACTTAATCTCACATATGAAACGGTTTGGCTCCAGGGAACTTTAGTTTTACAGAGAGATTCACTGTGAAATACGCCGGAGCTGCAATCATGTACATGGTGTCCAAGAAGCTGAAGAAGAAATATAACATTACTGATGAACGCGCTTCATTGTATGAAGCTGCACAAACATGGACAGCAGCTCTCGAGGGCAGAGATTTTCTTGGTACCACCATCTCTTTAAGTTCCTTCAACTTTCTTGGTTTCATGCTTGTAATTAAATTACTTTTGACCAGGTGGCTGTAAGCCTAACTTAGCTGACCTTGCTGTTTTCGGTGTTTTGAGGCCGATACGGTACCTAAGTGCTGGCAAAGATATGGTCGAGAACACTAACATCAGCGACTGGTACCAAAGAATGGAAACTGCTGTTGGAGAATCAGTTAGGATAACAATTTAGCATACAAGTACCTTTTATTTCTTTAATAAATAGATGTTCTTCTTGTTAGAATTTTATCCTTATGGCATGGCAAAACAATAGCCAGACATAGTTCTGGAGACAGTTTGAGTTATTAAAATCTGTCTCGGATGTTTTGTGACTTACAACATTTGTTTGGATGCCTTATTCTTCTTAAAAACGAATAATCACGATATGTATGACAATTTGAACAAATCATTCTTGGCAATTTCATTTGCCTATCGTTATTGTTTATCCGACCTTTGAGGGTCTTATGTTTTTTTTTGTTGAACTAAAAACATGGCGTGTTTATAACATGTTATTTAATGTTATCTGTGCTTATGACCCGATTAGGATGTATGTATATGTGTTGATGACACGATTGTATGAATCACCACCTGCATTAAAAATGACAAGAAGCCACATGTATAGTCCGAGTGTATGTATAGTATAATCCTATTGATGAATGATGATCCTTTTTCGTCTTTGTTTTTTCGGTGTAAATGAACACTGTTTTTGTTTCTGATGCAAGAGCCAAAGAAAATAAATGGTTAATGCCATACTTCAATCCCAGCTTGATTAATGGTAAGCGAAAAAGATACAGATTCACTTTTGGAATCCATGTTGGTATTCTAACACGCATCTCACTACTGCTTTCTACTTTGCATAGTGCACGCGTCCATTAACGTCTATACATTAATCCACGCCAAGAGAATCTCCTACTCCAGCAACCAGGACATTCCATTCCCATCGATACCGCCAAACCAATGCAGCCAGCAAAGAACTTGATGGAGTTCACATGCGAGCTTGCACGGGAAATCCCATACCTGCATTAATTATATAATTATTTACACTGAGCTAGGACCACTGCATCCTGTAACTCTTAAGCTCAACTATAACTCTACATACCTCTGTTCAAATCGTCTGCACTCTGCTAATTAAACTGGATCACAGAGGTGAAGGTGGCCAAAGAATGAGTGGGACTCGGTCAGTGAAGTTACTGATTCTCATCTCTAGTTGGCTCTTCTTCCACTCCCACCTTGTTTTTAAAGCCTCATGTGGTGGTGGTGGTGCGTACTCGATCTGTTGATGCATTCGTATTCCGTCCCTAATTTTTGTGTTACTGATACACTTCATTTGTGCGATTCATGCAGGACCCCAATATGATTATTCTGCTTACACAGACGTACGTATATACTCTCCCTGTCTTTTACTCTTTCAGCTCTTAACTCAGTTGTACTGTGAACACTAGAGATAATGTATGTTTGTGTGTATTAGAATTTTTTGATCGATGACATATTTCAGTGTAGCTATCATCCCCAAGCTCCTCTTTACAATGGAGGTGTTCTGGTGGACAAGAGTGGAAGAATTCCCACGACATACCACAAAACCGAGACTGGCATTGCTTCTCCTGCGTTTCTGCTGCACAATCTGACTGCAAATACCATGTACAGTTTCTCATGTAAGACCTTAATTAATTTGCTCCCTCTTCGTCAATTTGTTTCGAATGCAGCAAAGGCAAACCTACAAATCACGATGTAGGTTGGGTTAAGATTCATGGAACGAGTTCAGCTCTTCTTAGGGCGACAATATCTACAGAGGGTGTAACATTGCACTGCATAGGAACTGTGCTTGCAAAAAGCGGGTGCTGGTCATTTCTCAAGGGCGGTTTTGTTCTCGATGCTTTCTCCAGATCCTCCATTCTTTATTTTCAGGTTGAAGATGTATATATCGTCTCCAATTCATAAGAAAAAAAAAGAAAGAAGAGATGTGTTGAAATATTCCTCAACTTCCTCTGCAGAATATGAATGAGGACTTGACTGAGATTTCAGTGGCAAGCGCTTCACTGCAGCCCTTTTCGGTGGAGCAATGGTCAAAACAGCAAGAACAGAGCATCCGAACAGTAAGGCTATAACATATCATCATGCATGCCGCTTCATTTGTCGCCTAATTCGTTAAACCTTCTAATTTATTGAGGAAGACACACAAATTGATCTTAATTGGCAGAAAAGAAAACGCGCGGCGACGATTCAAGCTGTAGATGGAGAAGGTAATCCAATCGCCGGAGCCAATGTCTCGATCCAGCAGTCGTCCAAGGACTTTCCCTTCGGCTCCGCCATCGCCGGCACCATCCTCGGCAACAAGAAGTATCAGAGGTGGTTCGCCGAGCGATTCAACGTCGCGGTGTTCGAGAACGAGCTCAAGTGGTACGCAACGGAGCCACAACCCGGGAAGCTCAACTACGCCCTCGCCGACGACATGCTCAAGTTCGTCAGGTATCTATCTCGGTCACATGCGAGATTAACTCTAAGCGAGATCACATCTTTTTTACAAAATTTTGTATGAAATCGACGACGACGACAAGGTCGAACAAAATCATGGCGCGAGGGCACAACATCTTCTGGGAGAACCCGACGTGCGCACCGTGGTGGGTGCAGAACCTCACCGGCGGCGATCTCCGTGCCGCCGTCAAGTCCCGCATCCGGAGCTTGTTATCCCGGTACAGGGGGCAGTTCATCCACTGGGACGTCAACAACGAGATGCTCCACTTCGACTTCTACGAGCGGCGGCTGGGGGAGAACGCGTCGACGGAGTTCTTCCGCACCGCACAGCAGGCCGACCCGTTCGCCACCCTCTTCATGAACGAGTTCAACGTGGTGGAGACCTGCAGCGACGAACAGTCGACGGTGGACACCTACATATCGCGACTAAAGCAGCTGAGGAATGGAGGAGCCGCCATGTTGGAAGGGATCGGCCTTCAAGGACACTTCGGGCGGCCAAATATTCCACTGATGCGAGCGGTGCTCGACAAATTGGCTTCTCTGGGATTGCCCATTTGGCTAACAGAAGTCGACATCGCCCAAAATCTCGGCGAACCCCAACAGGGTGTGTTTTTGGAGGAGGTGCTGCGGGAGGCATTTGCGTACCCGTCGGTGAGCGGCATCGTGCTATGGGCTGCTCTGCATCCGGATGGGTGCTACCAGATGTGCTTGACGGACGGCGGGCTTGGGAATCTGCCAACGGGGGAGGTGGTGGAGAATCTGTTGAGGGAGTGGGAGACGAAGGAGGGAGGGGCGAGCGACGAGCATGGGCAGTATAGCTTCGTTGGGTTCTTGGGGGAGTACAAGGTGAGTGTGGTCGATGGAAACAAGTCTGCCGAGATCACCATGTTCCTTAGTCGATCCGATGAGACTAAACATGTTGTCGTTCAACTTTGACAATCCAATCTAATTGTTCTAAGCAGAGACACATGAGTTTGCCCAGTTTATTTATTTGCTATTTTTCTAAAGCGATAAGCCGATCAGATATTGGGGAACAGTACTTTCCCGAACACTGAAACCATTGACTATGACATTCTGCTACCAAAATGAAGATGAGGGTGATCAGAAGAACCTTAAAAGGATCAGTACATAAAATAGACTCAACTTTTTCAATCATCACTTGGCCACCAATACAATACGATTCCCATCATCACTGACCGTCCTCGCTAATTAATTAAATGGGTAAAATCACACACTTGATCGAACCAGTAGTACTTACATTTGCCTTTTCTTTTCCACTACGAAATCATCCTTTACATGGACTTTGAGATATTAATGAAGTGCTATAGCATTAGTACCTCGCCAAAGCATGCCATAGTGACGACAATTAATGAGTAGCACGAGATTAATGGGAGCCTCGGCCTCCTCCTCGATGAGGTTGCGTCGCCGGTGGCCAAGCTCGCTAGCCATGCTTCGTCCGCCACCGTCACGCCACCTGCCGGTCTTGGTACCGACGTCGAACTGCTACTTGACGTCGAGCTCGTTGATGAGGAAGATGACGAGGAAACATCTCTCGATGAATTCGAGCTGTGATTCATTGTGCAGCAGAATATTAAGTTACGATCGAGATTTCTACATGGAAAACACAAAATTCAGAATTACAGTACGTTGAGACTGAGTCAGGGCAGAAGGTGATGGTGTAATCAGCGCCGCCGGCGCAGGTAAAAGTGCTGGTCGGGTCGTCGAATGCGTAGCTGTACGACTTAGGGCACGCCGCCTTGAACACCTCCGAGTAGGCGGTGGGTCGGCAGGTGGCCGGGCTGGCGAACGGCCCGCTGCAGCAGTATTCCGGCTTCCGGAACGCGTCGCAGGCGCTCCGGCATGCCCTCGATTGTCCCACCGGTCGCAGCTCCGCCGGGCAACGCTGGCTCAAGTCCACGGCGCACCCAGCCGTGGCGCACCCTGACCGACTGGCCTCCACCAGCAACGGGCAATTGTAGCCGTCAACCAGACTGACGTCGTAAAAGTCCTGCTCCTGCCCCGCCGACGAGGAGGAGAGGGTGAACTCCGCTAGCGTGGCGGGCAAGGCGGGTCCCGCCCCGTTGCACTCCACTTGGCCCGAACCGCAGTCACCGGTGGCGCAGCTCCAGCTTCTACCACCGCCGGTAGCAGAGCAACCAGTTCGGGCCCAGAAGCGACCGGACCAGCCGCTGGGAGCCTGGACCGCTCGAGAAGCGCTGATGGCGAGCTCGAAGCCGGTGGGATGCAGCGCTGGGCTGCCGGCGTTGGAGAGGATTCCCGGCGACACCATCTCCCCGCACTTGTTCACGAATGTGAAGGTCGTGCTTTCCCCTGCGCACCACAAAGTAACCACAGTAGTCTGTTTAATTCAGCAATCTTCAAATATCATAAACAACAAAAACATATAGCACCAGAACAACATCTTTTACTACCTCCATGGAAGAAGAAGAACGACAAGAAGAGGCAGCACAAGAGGAGAACAGTGACAGGAAGCATTAAGACAGAGAAGGCAGAAACAGAGCAGCAGCAGCACCTACACCAATAAGTCATTAGCTCCAGGAAGAAGGGGGAAAGAAAGAGACGGCCGGGAAAGCTTGATTTATAGAAAAGCTCTGTTTTTTTTTTTTTGGGGGTTTTATTTTTTCATTTTTAAGGTTTTGATGGGGAAGAAATGACTGAATTGGACCGGGATGATTCAAAATCTGTATCATTCTTCATCAAAAAAGTTGGTGAGTGCTTTGATGATCGAGCCTCTCTGACTTTTACATGTTCAATGAGATGACAAAAGAAAATTAAGGTGACTGTCGACGGAGATTGGAATAAAGATCTACCAACCTCAAACGGGAAGGATGAGAGGCAGAAGCAATGTCCTTTTTTAACTCAAATATGAACACTACTGTGTGACCGTAAGTGGGAGAGTAAACTACTGTTGGACCATACCCATTAGACCAGTTTGAACCATAGAGAGCGTCTGATGCTACCGGGCCAGCCCATCAGCCCAGTTTGCACCATGGCGTGGTGGCTTCGCTGAAGGTAAACCCCACAGCTGGGCGCCATAGGGTGATCGGCATCATCCCCTCGCCGACCCGGTGCTTCTCAAGCTCCTCCTCCTCCTCCTCCTCCCACCAGGGTCCTTTCACTTTGTAACTAAGCAATTGTTAGCACAGTGGATATTGCATGATTTTTTTAAGCCTATTAGGAGTGACTAATTCAGTTTGATAGAAAATTTTCATCGGTGGATAAATTAAGAAATGTTCCCAATGGACAGCCTATTAGCCAACGTTTTTATATTAACTACTTATTAAGAGAAATTTATCCACTAATTCATCGACTGAATCGAGAACTAGAAAAAACTTGCAATTTGCAAGAAATCTTAAGTCATTTGGTACTAAGAAAATCGAGTGCAAAGTAATATGGACAATTGATAAATATATAGTCTATGATTCACTCTCACAGGAAACGAATAAAAAGATTGTGTAGACACTTTTTAATGATTGGAGTTGGAGGGATGAAGCGGAATATACATTCTTTTTGTCCCCATGGGGTGCATAGTTGGTGAAAGGGTGACAAATTTACTACAAATTTACTACAATAGAGTAAATTTTAGAAATGGTGATTCTAAAATCAAAAGGGAAGACAACCAGAGAAGTCTAGTGAAACTGATGTTGTTGAAGTTCACAGTGATGAGAAACTTTTAGTTGAGTCTGATGGTGATTCTAAATAGAGTGATGAGTGGATTTTTTATTCTGGCTATACGTTTCATATGTGTCCCAATCAGGACTAGTTTCAACATATGAAACTGATTCTAGAGGTGCTGTTTTGATGGGTAATAATGCATCTTGTACAATTGCAGATATTGGAATAGTCAGAATTAAGATGTTTGATGAAATTGTTCAGACATTAGGTGATGTGAGGCACGCCCCTGATATGAAGAGAAATCTGATCTCTCTAAGTAGACTTGACTCAAAAGGGTACAAGTACACTGGTGAAGGTGGAGTTGTGAAGGTTAGCAAAGGTTCTCTTGTGGTGATGAAGAGATATAGAAAAACTATCATTTTGTATGTTTTGCAGGGTTCTATAGTTATGGGCGATGCTGCTATTGCTAGTTCTTTGTTATCTGGTAATGACATCATGAGGCTCTGGCATATGCATTTGGGTCACATGAGTGAGAATGCCATAATTGAATTGAGTAAGAGAGGACTTCTTGGTGGGCAAAGTATTATGAAATTGAAATTTTGTGAGTATTGTGTTTTTGACAAGCAAAAAGAGTCAAGTTCTCGGTAGGCATCTACAACATGAAGGGGACACTAGACTACATTCACTTTGTTCTTTGGGGACCATCCAGGGTGCCTTCGAATGGAGGTGGATTGTATATGCTCACTATTATTGATGATTTCTCTAGAAAGTGTGAGCATTTTTTCTGAAGTAGAAGAGTGATGTGTTCATACTTTCAAGGAGTGGAAAATTATGATCGAAAAGCATATTGGAAGGCAAGTTAAGCGTTTTTGAACAGATAATGATTTGGAGTTTTGTTCTGATGAGTTCAATGCCTTATGTAGAATGGAGGGAATTGTGAGGCATAATACAATTCGGTGTAACATAGTTTGACATAACCTTCAAAAAAATGGCGTGGCGGAGAGGATGAATAGGACTTTGATGGAGAAGGTTCAATGCATGCTTCTCAATATTGGTTTACTAAAGTATTTTTGGGTTGAAACTACTGCATACACTTGTTATTTCTACAATCACTCTTTGCCAACTACTATTGACAAGAGAACTTCACAAGAGGTATGGTCTGATACTCTTACTAGTCATTCTGATTCGAGAAATTTTTGATATCCTGCATATGCTCATGTTGATAATGGAAAGTTGGAGCCTCAGTCTATGAAGTGTATTTTTTATAGGTTTTAAGTCGGGTATGAAGGGATACAAGTTTTGGTGTCCAAAGACTAGTAAAGTCATCGTCAGTCAAGATATTATCTTTGATGAGACTAGCATGCTTAGTGATCTCTCTTTCTGACTTACTTTTGAAAGAGATAAACAAAAGTTGAGCACACAGGTGGAGTTTCAAAATGGATCTACACCAGAGTCTAATCTGCAGTCTAATTTAGATTTAGTGGATGCTAGTAGCTCCTCACAAGCATCTCCAATATTTCATTGCAAACGATAGATCTCCGTAGAGATATTAGGCCTCCTCAGAGATATGCAGAGGTTGATTTAGTATCTTATACCCTAAATATAATTAAACATATTGATTCCAATGAGGAACCTGTAACATTCTTAGAGATGGTTAACTATGACTACTCTGGTAAATGGATGATAGTGATGCAGGAGGAGATAGAATCACTTTACATGAATGACACATATAACCTAGTGAAACTGCCTAAGGGTAAGAAGGTTGTTCTGTACAAATGAGTGTATAAGAGAAAAGAAGGTATACCAAGAGTTGAAGAAGCAAGGTATAAGGCAAGACTTGTTGCAAAGGGCTACAGTCAAAGTCCTGGTGTTGATTTTATTGATGTATTCTCTCCAATTGTGAAACACAGTTCCATTCGGGCTTTACTTGGTATTGTGGCATTGCACAATATTAAGCTTGAGTAGTTAGATGTAAAGGCTGTGTTCCTGCATGGAAAACTTGAAGAAGATATTTATAAGCAATAACTAGAAGGCTTTGTAGTCTTAGAAAAGGAGGACTATATTTTTTAGCTGAAAAAGTCACTTTATGGTTTGAAATAATCACCGAGGCAGTGATATAAGAGATTTGATGCGTTTATGATCACTCATAACTTTGGGAGAAACAGTTATGATAGTTGTGTATATTTCAGAGTGAGTAGTGATGGATCATTTATGTATTCACTCTTATACATCGATGATATATTGATTGTAGTCAAAGATCAAAGAGATGTTAAAAAGGTGAAAGCTCAATCGAGCAAAGAATTTTGAGATGAAATATTTGGGTGCAATAAAGAAGATACTATGAAGATTATGAGAGATCGGTCATCAAGTAAATTGTACCTAAGTCAAAAAGGGTACATCAAGAAAGTCCTCAACATGTTTAATATATAGAATGCCAAGCTTGTAAGTACTCCGTTAGTTGCTCATTTTAGACTTTCATCTACCTTATCACCATAGTTAAATTTTGATGTTGATTATATGTCATGAGTTCCATATTCTAATGCGGTTGGTTCCCTTATGTATGCCATGATTTCTTCACGTCCTAATTTTGCATATGCAGTGAGTGCTGCCAATTGATATATGGAAAGCTTGGGTAAGGAACACTAGAAAATAGTTTAGTGGCTTTTCAGATACTTGCGTGGTTTTACTAATGTTTGCTTACAATTTGGGATAATTACATATGGAGTTGCCAATTATATGGATTCTGATTTTGTTGAAGATCTTGATAAGAGAAGATCTTTCCCTGGTTACATTTATAGTATTGGTGGTTGTGATATTAGATGGAAGGCTATGTTGCACACTACCATTGCGTTGTCAACTATAGAGGCTGAATACATGGCTATTATGGAAACTTGTAAAGAAGCAATTTGGTTGAAGAGCCTATTTGGTGAACTCAGTGAAGACTTACAAACTACTATAATATTTTATGATAGTTAGAGTGCTATTTTTCTCACGAAGGATCAGATTTTTCATGAGAGAACAAAACACATTGATGTGGACAAAACACTACTATCATTTTATGTATGATGTGATTGCTCGTGGTTATATTGTTGTGAGCAAAGTTAGTACGTATGATAATCCCGCTGATATGATGACCAAGTCACTCCCTTTTGCCAAGTTTGAGCATTGCTTGAACTTGGTTGGTTTTCATGTTGGTATCCCAAGGTAGTTTTGATGTGATCAAATAAGTTAAGTTAGGCCATATTGTGTTTAACTTTGTATATAAGTGTATAGGAACTTAGGAGCATAGGGCGTTGAGTATAAGAAACAGCTAGCAAGAAGGAAGGCACGGGAGAGAGCCGACGAGCTCAGTGCATTTGAGGGACGAGGTGTTGCGGAAGAGTACCCAGACGGACGAGAAGGAGGCGCGCGGCATTTTCGAGGGACGAGAAGCTGGAGCGGAAGCTTGCTCGAGAAGGTCGGAAGTTGGGTTCGGGTGAACCCTATTTCGGATGGCCGAAATCACCTAAGTGAGCGGAGTTGGAGTGGAAGATCCAGACTGAGGTGAGCGGAACCGGAGCGGAAGACCCGGATAGAAAAAGTCAACTAGGTTGACTTTCCTGGTCCAGGCTCTCGGACCAATCAAGGGCACCCCGGACCATCCGAGCGCCTGGACCATTCGGGCGCCTGGAACTCTTCCGAGCGCCAAAAACCCTACTTTTATCCACAACAATGTGGCTTTTGATCGTTCCGTTGGGGATAGAATTCTATCCTATTTCAGGCACCAAGAACCCTTCCAGGCGTCCCGAGCAAGGCTATATATAAACAGCCCTACTCCCAGAAGCTAATGCTAACAAGAAATATCTAAGCAACACTTGTGCACAATTCCTTTTCTGTTGAGCTTTGTCATTTAGAGCTTTCATTGCTGTAGAGAACTTTCTCCGTCTGAAGGAGAAATTAGTGCGACTTCATCTTCCTTGAATTAACAACCTCCCCGGTTGTAACTAAGTAAATCCGTGTGCCTCTGTCTTTTAGTCTTTTTGCATTTCTTATATGTAAGTGTTTGATTTATAAAGCTGTAAATCCGAGAAAGGTTTTTTTTGTTTGCTTGATTTGTACAGGGGCTATTTACCCCCCCTTTAGCCAGCTGCCAAGGGTCCTAACACTTCATTGTTGAGTTGTGCCCATAAGGGGGTTTTTGTGGAAGAGGTGAAGAGTTTGCATTCTCTTATCAAAGATTGGAATTAGTTTCAAGGTAGAGATTATTAGAGTTTGGTGACCCGAGTTCTATTTTGGATCGACCCGAAAGTTTCGTAGTGTGACATTATGGATTAACAACTTATTAAACTGATCTAATTTTTCAATCTATATTTACACTTACTTATAAAGTATATTTTTAGGGCACAACGATAAAACCTTCTTTAGCAGTTGTTTTTCTCTTTTCTTTGGTAATTGTACCAAAAATTATTGGAGAACAAAATATTCTCTTCTCTCTTCTCGTGGGTTTTCCCTGTCAAGGGTTTTCCATGTAAATCAGTGTGTGTTGAAAATTTTATTTCTTTTCGTGCTTCATTTTTCGTTTATTGTCATAAATTTCTAATAGAAATAGTGATGGTTACAAGTGAAGTCATTAAAACATAGTTCTTTTAGAGTAAATCATGGGGGATATTTTATTCTAGTGCAACGATCTTTATATAGGGGAGGTTAGACATGAGACATTTTATTGA
>JBBMJZ010000089.1:11262996-11273709 GCA_037833815.1 Zingiber zerumbet | reverse complement strand
AGACTTGGGTTACAAGTCTAAGGTAAAACTTAAACCCTACAAACCAAGCTATAATCAAGTACCTTTTAATTATAAAACAAACTAAAGTAAATCTAACTTAAATTTAACCTAAACTAAAGTAAATCTAACTAAAATCCAACGTAAATCTAACTTAAATTTAACCTAAACTAAAGTAAATCTAACTAAAATCTAACTTAAACTAAAGTAAAATCTAACTTAAATATAAACTTAAATAAAATCTAACCTAAACTAAAGTAAATCTAACCTAAAATCTAACTTAAACTAAAGTAAATCTAACTTAAATCTAAACTTAAATAAAATCTAACCTAAACTAAAGTAAATCTAACCTAAAATCTAACTTAAACTAAAGTAAAATCTAACTTAAATTAAACCTAAACTAAATTAGCTCTAACTCAAATCTAAACTTAAATAAAATCTAATCTAACTTAAATCTAACCTTAAATTCAATTAACTTAGATCTAAACTAAATCAAATTAAAACTCAAAAGTTAACTTAAACTTGTCAACTTAACTAATAAATTGCTTGACTTGGTTGATCCATGCAAATTACCATGACCATGCATATGCTTAATTGATAAATGTCAATCATGATTATTAATTGTATAATATAGAATGGTTAGATAAGGACCTAGGCTTGACTAGTTAGACCTAGGGGGTTCAGAAAGAAAATTAAATATCTAATTTCTTTGAAAGACTTTGTTTAGAAGTGGTGGATGATCTCATACCCAAGAAGGTCTAGTGCCTCGCCATAGCCTGAAAGACAATCATTGAATGCATATTTAATTGACTAATTGAAAAACCTTAGCCTAACTCAAATGTAAATCAATCCTTAGATTGAAACTTAAATTAAAAATTTAAATTAACCATCTCACAAAACTATTAAGGTTCCCTGATTGAATATCTAGAAAAGGGTGAGATGGATTTAGGTTTAAAATTTAAAGTAGTTAACCAAATCCAAATTAATTCAAGTTAACTTAATTAATTTAATTAATTTTGAAAAATTAATCTTAATTTCAAAATTTTCAAATCATAATCAAATTATAATTATTTTTAAATTATAATTAGTTTCAAAATTATAATTAACTTAAAAATCATTTACAAAATTATAATTTTCAAATCATAATTAAATTAATTTCAAAATCATTATTTACAAAATTATAATTTCTATCAGATGTTGAAATTATAATCTATAATATTCTTATAATGTCTGTAGATTTTCAAATAAATGGCTAAGTATAATAATTAAATTTCAAATTCTTATACTTTCAAAATCTAATTAATTTTCAAATCATATTTAATTTTTCAAGTCATAATTTCAAAATGCTAATTATTTTCAAATTATCATTACTTTTAAATTATAATTTATTTTAAAATGATGATCACTTTCAAATCATATGTAAGTTTACAATTTCAAAATTAATATGTTAATTAATTCTCAAAAACTAATCTTCAAAATTATTTTTAAATGTTTATAATTCATTTTAATTCAAATTTACATTTTTTTTCAGAAATCTAAAATTAAAACCTAAATACTCGTTAAAAGTTAATACTTTTTAAAATTTGAATCCAAACTTAAAATAAATTTAACTCCGTCTCACACACACCCATAATTTGAACATGCTTGATAATCTATAATTGGTGAGATGGAAAATTAAGAAAACAAATAATATTTTTTATTTTTTCATGCTTGGACTCTAGGACATGAAAAATTGATTTTAGCATTAATTAAAGAGGAGTGAAAGAAAGGTTAAGACATTTTTATTTTTTAAATTTCAAAGTCTTTTTTGGTTTTTTTAAAATAAATGTTATTTGAAAAAGCAAGTTCAAATACCTTTGAAAAAGTTTTAAGTTTATAAAATACTTAACTATGCTTTTTATCTAATTTTTTTTTAAAGGCTAAGTATTTTTTAAAGCAAGTACTTAACTATGCTTTTATGAAAAAACCCCTTTAAGCTAAGTACTTAACTAAGTTTTTATCAATTTTTTTTTATGCTAAGTACTTAACTAAGCTTTTATCAATTTTTTTTAACTACGTACTTAACTAAGTTTTTTTTAAAAAACCTTTATGTTTACAGCTAAGTACTAAATTTATCAAAGTTTTTTTAAAACTAAGCTTTTAATCAACTTCTTTGAAAGCTAAGTACTTCACAAAATAATTATTTTCAAAGTTTAGCTAAGTCTTTATAAAAATCTAAGTATTTTCAGAGCTAAAAATTTAGCTAAGTTTTTTCAAAAAAGCTATGAAAGTTTCAAAACTAAATTTTTTCTTAGTTTTGTTGAAAAAGTTAAGTATTTTTCAAAGCATTTCTAAATTAGCTAAGTATTTTCAAAACTAAATCTAGCTAAGTTCTACCCTTCAGGGGGAGCTTTGAGTTACATAGAATATTTTTCTATTTTTACAAACTTCTCTTCTTAGTATTCTTTTTGATTTATGTCAAAGGGGGAGAGAAATGTCAAAGTTAAAAAATTAAGAATTTAAACAAAATGAAAGGGGGAGCATAAGTTTTTTACAAATTATTGCATTCATGCACATATTTAAATTTCTTTATTGTCATATTTTCACTTAACTTTGAGCCGTGTTGCCATAATCAAAAAGGGAGAGATTGTTGGTGTGGAAAGCATTCGACGATCAAACCTGTGTTTTGATTATGTCAAAGGGTTCAAAGTTAAGTTGTCTTGTTATCTAATGTGTTTGAATGAGCTTTGCAGGAAAGTCTTAAGTGTACTTAGACAAAAATCTTAACTGCAGTTAAACAGGTGGAAAACCCTAGGGTGTGGTAATCCTAGGTCCTAGGGGGTGGTAATCCTAGGTAAGAAAAAGTCCTAGCTACGGTTAGGCAAAGGGAAAACGCTAGGGGGCGGTAACCCTAGGTCCTAGGGGGTGGTAACCCTAGGCAGAAAGTCCAGTCGGTCTGGAGGACCAATCTGGCAACAGGTAACTTCTCCTGAGAGGAGTAGGTGAGGATGCATTCCTCGGTGAGAGAACAGTAGGCGTCAGTTTGACCTAGGGTTTCAGGGTGGAAATCCGAAGTCAGAACCAGACAGTCCAGAGATTGTAAAACACTTATGTTTTGCTTATTTTGTTGTGCTAAACTCTGTCTTGCATGATATATTTTTGTTTTTGTATTTTGGACTAACCCATCTTGTAGGGGTGAAAAAGAAGCAAAAGCCTCGGATAAACAGTCCCGAGGCGCCTTCTATACAGCTTGGAGGTGCCTCGGGTCATTAGTCGAAGACCTCCGCACAGTAGGCATAGGGTGCCTCCATGGAGCTTGGAGGCACCCTGGATACAAGGCGTGAGGGCACCCTCATGGAGCTTAAGGGCGCTCTGGACCTGGCGCGAGGGTGCCTTGGACCTGGCGTGAGGGTGCCCTCCATGGGATTGGAGGCGCCCTCAGGTGGATAGGCAGCGACTTGGTCGGAGCTCATATACGCTGCAGATTCGGCGCGGATGAGGGCACCCTCCATGGTGTTGGAGGCGCCTTCCACGAGCCTTATTAGTAGGTCTCGAGCAGTAGCTGGAGAACAATCGATCCGATAAAGTTATAACAAGTTACCGACAACCTGAAGCTTTGAATTTTCTATTCCTAAGTTGTTGTTATATTTTCTTACTGTACTTAATTGTTGTATTCTAAACTGTAATTTTACGAGCTTATAGTGATTGCCCAAAGTAAACGCTCAACGAGCATGGACCTTGGAGTAGGAGTCACCCCAGGCTCCGAGCCAAGTAAAAAACTTGGTGTTTACGTGTTTGCAATTATCTTATATATTTCCGTTGCGTTTTACTCTTAATCTTTCGAAATGAAAGTGAAAGCCACGAGCACTATTCACCCCCCCCTCTAGCGCTTTCGATCTAACAATTGGTATCAGAGCGGGGTCACTTCGAATTGATGCAACCACCATTCAAGCAAATTTTTCGTGGTTATTTTTAATTTTTCAGAGTCGATCGGAATCAGTATAATTACCACCTTATGATCTATCTTCATCGCAATCATAATTTTTACTCGAAGCTAGTGCAACACCACTCAATTTTGTGTATTTATTTTCTTAATCCTGCACTACTAAATCCAAGACCAAGTCTTGGAATCTTGCTGCTTGTTTTTTTATGTGCAAGTTTTTCTAATGACCCACCAAGAAGGATACAGCACATCCCACCCGCCACTCTTCTCCGGCGAGGACTTTGGCTACTGGAAGAGTTATATGGAATACCACCTCAAGATGCAAGTCGAGATGTGGATAATTATCCAATCTGGTCTCGAGCTTCCACGTGTCAACGCTGGAAAACAAGTCTCATGTGTCAACTAGGATGCCAGCTTAATGAAGAAAATTGAAGCCGATGCCAAAGCAACCTGCACGCTACATTTTGGGCTGACAAAAGAAGAACTAAACCGAGTCGGTCCCTTCTCAATTGTGAAAAAGCTGTGGGAAAAACTGGTCGACCTACACGAGGACACTTTTGACACTAAAGTAAGCAAGCACGACTTAATTTTAAACAAATTAGATAACATAAAAATGCAGAAAGGTGAGACGGCTAGCCAACTTCACGTGCGAATTCAAGATCTACTGAACAAACTCCACACAATCGGGCAGAAAGTGAAAAATCACGACGTAATAAGGTATGCTCTCAATTCATTTCCGAGAAACACTTTGTGGGCATCTTTGGTTGATGCTTACAAAGTGTCCAAGGATCTTTCATTAATTAAATTAGACAAACTCTTTTTGGAATTTGAATTGCGCGAGCATACTAATGCACACCCAGCTGAGAAAGGTATCGCTTTGATTGTAGGTATGAGCAGACCCCGGGAACCAAAAGTAAAGAGCAAAATCAAACCCAAGTCCAAAGATGAATCGGACTTAGAAGATGACTAAATGACCACTGAACTCATAAAACTGGTACAAAAGATGTGCAAAAAGAAAAAGGCAACTCAAACGAACACGAAGGTCAAAACTGGAGTTACGTGCTACGACTGCAATCAAAAGGGGCACTACAAGCCGTATTGTCCAAACTAAAAGCAACGAAGAAGGAAGGTGTTAAAGGCGACATGGTTTGAGTCATCAAACGAATCTGAATCTGATGAAGAAGAACAAACAAGCTTCGTTGCTCTACCAGTACAATCACATGTTGTTGAAACCGAGTCTGATTCAAAAATCGAGAGAAAATTAGAAACCGAGTCCGAGCGAAGCCACGGATCCATATCCATTTCCGAAGGGCCCATCACTACTGTAAGCTCTTTAATTTCTGGTACTAACATAAATAATTTAGAAAATTTAGTTTCTTACATATTAAAGAAATTGGCCAAATCTAACGTCCGAGTCAAGTCACTCCCAAAGGAGGTAACATCCTTTAAGGAAGTGACTAACTCGAGTCCTTTGACTGAATCAATTCAAATTGGAAGTTCAATTTAAGTCCAACAACTTGAGGAAGAAAATTCTAATTTGAAAACTAAAGTTAAAGAACTTAATGACACGTTGGAACGGTTCACGTTGGGTTCCAAAAATCTTAATCTGATTCTTGGAAAACAAAGAGTCGTTTATAATAGATCCAGACTTAGATTTAAGCGTAAACATAAATTCAAATCATATTTGTCAATTATAAATAGATCAAATAGAAACATAGTCAAAGAATGGGTCCCCAAGTTGAACTTGGTTAATCAAGTTGGACTTGGACTATATTGGATCCCCAAGGATCAAATCTATTACCTTGATAGACCCTATCGAGGCTATGATCCAGGGGGAGTTATTAGAAAGACTATTTTTGTCTGATGATTACCTTTATTTTTGTTATTTATTATACATGCTTAGATTATGCTAGATAAGGACCTAACCGTAATTTACACACTTGTTTACCTGAGTTAATTGGATGATTGACTCTATGTACTATGTTGGATTAAGGAAAAAAGAAGGATGAATGGTTGAAATGATCTAGCAGGTCCAGATGACTTAATGTAAAGGCCGTCAGGAATAAATATCCCTAGTGATAATTCATTCCTTCCAATGTTACTCATTAGGGAGCTTCGGTCTTGCTTGTTGAGAAGAAGGATGAATCGTTGATAATGTCTAGCAAGTTGAGACAACTTAAAATAGAGACTATCTAGAGGATTTGTTGATCAACTCAAGGACATATCAGTATACTCTAAGATCACATCAAGATTTGGCTGACATCAGCGTAGAGTAAAAGATACAGATGTATAGAAGATTATGTTCTACATATGGTACGAACATTATGAGTTTTGATGATGCTTTTTGGGCTGACCTATTCTCCAGCAAGTTGCATGGATTTGACCAACCTGGTGTCCTTGAAATATTTAGATCAATTTGTTATCATTCAGGATATCTTGATATTCAAGATCAAAGGAGGAGTATATCTAGAATATTACGAAATGAGTGTTGATATGCGAAGCCTAACAAATACGCATGTTGGTTGTCCTCCGTGGAGTCTTGCATTCTATTATCTCGGATATAAGGTTTCGGGTCAAGACATTTTCGTGTATCCTCTAATGGTAGAAAGCTATTACCAGCTGGAAAGTTAGATCACTTATGGGTGCCTAGGGTTGTTTAGTCACCTTTTTGTAGCACATAACAAGGAAGTCCGAGTTAGTAAACAACATCTCATGTCCTAAAATGATGAACGGTATTCAGGACTAGCTATCAATAGATTTTCACACGATAAAGAGGAGACTCCCCATTTTCGAGGAAGATTGTGTATTCCGGAGACACATTCGATTATAGAAGACCTACATCGAGAACACATTGCTCATGATTTATAGGTCATTGGGGGATACTCTTGTGTATCATGACATAAAGTGCCGCTATTAGTGGAATGGTAGGAAGAAAGATAGTGGACTTAGAATCTGATGCTTTGTGTATCAACAAATGAAGACAGAACATCAGAGTGGCCTAGTAGAGGGGTAGTGGGCCCCCCTAATCCACTATGAGCACCAGAGATCAGTAGACTTATTTAGGATGAGTTTGGTACATTGAAGGGTACATGATTCGATTTGGGTGATAGTTGACCAATTAACCAAGTTCGACCAATTTCTATTGACTCTCTAGACAGACTCTTTGGATTACTTGGTGGAGTGTTCAACGAGTTATGTGTACAACACTTTATTTTTGTGAATAATTTCAGATAGACAGACGGATAGAGCTCGCCTTTCACTAACCTAAGGACTTACTTCAAGCATGCAAGATGGGCATTGAAGGCAGCTAGAAGATTAATCTTACCTAGGAGATTTTACCCACAATAGTTAGCTATATGATAATGTGGGTGTAGTTATAGCAGGTGGCCTCATAACCCAAAGAGTAGTGATTCTCAATCTTAAAATAAATCGACAAATAGTTATAAGGAACACTTATTTTCTAATAGTTAGGATCTCCCATACTATTAGAATAGATGAGTATAGGGTGTAGTATAATTGTTACCCTTAGATGAGGATATCTATTTAAGTAGTAAATTTGGAGACCAAATTTTTATTAGTAGGGGAGAATATAATATATCAAAAATATAATAAATCTTTAAATATAATTCAAATGTGATATAATTAAATCATTTTAAGGGAAATAGATATATTTTAGTGCATACTATATCAGGAAATAGGTTTATATAAATTTACTGGAATTTTTATGGATTTTAAAGGAATCCTTTTATGTTTTATGGGGATAAATAGGTAAGAAATAAAGCCTCTTTAAAATACACATTTAAAGGAGGAGTTGATTGATTATAAAGTTAGGTTTTTCTTTATTAAACCCTAAGTTGAGAAAAAGTTATCACCGCCTCCTTCTCGCAACGCGCACGACGCTATGCGCTTGACAGCGCTCGACCACCGTCGTCATTCACTGGAGAACCCATCCTTCGGCCATCGAGAGCAGTAGCTGCGATCACTTATGCGATCGCTGTGCCCGTACGACTGTCGCCTCCGCACGATCGCCGCCTCCTCACAATCGCTACCTCCGTGTGACCACCGCATCCTCACGACCGTTGAGCCCGTGCGACCGCTACGTCCTCGCCACGGCCGAGCCCGTGCGACGTCCGTGTCCACAAGACTATGACACCACCCTGTAAGCGGTCGCCACCATCCCAACGCCACCGTTGTTCCTCTTCCTCCTCCTCCGCTTTTAATAACGTAGGATCTATTGTGGAGTAGAGGTTGCCATGTTTTGATTAATTAGCAGGTTATTAACTAACTAGTTTAGTGGCTAATTAATTGGGTGATTAATTAAGATATGAATTTATCACATGGTTAATTATGATAAAAAGGAATTGATGAAGTTGATTAATAGTAGATTAGTTAATCGAATAATAATAATAATAATAAAGGGTTAACATACGTATATTGTTGGTGTTTACTAGGAGTATTCTATACTTAGTTTTGCTTCGTATCTTGTACGTGTAGGATTCGAGATCGAAGTAAACCTCTTTGACTTGAAGACTGTTACGATGATTCTACAGCCGAGGTGGGTAGATCTTGCTTATCTTTTTGATAGCTTGGAGTATATTGCATGATTGATTGCTGCCATGTCTGATGAGGTTACAGTTACTTGCCTACTTAAACCTGTCCTGTAGTGCTTCTAAGTTTGATATTTTATCGTTGTCCTTATATCCTTTATGTTGACCTATTGATTGATAGCCATGTAGTCTCGATTATTATTCATGATTGTCTTTATGTGTGTATGTATGATATTACCAGACCCTAGCGTAGGACATCAGATATTCTGCTAGACCCCTAGTAGATGGTTTGACTTTGTTAGGATGATCATACCATAGTATAGGATGTTGGGCATCTTGCTAAACCTTTGTTTATTTTGCTCATACTAGGGTGTAGGATATTGAATATCCAAATAGACCCTTATTGTTAATTAATCCTATAACTTATGTTCATGAATTTGTATTAAACTATGGTTATATAGTTAGGCTCGTGTCTGGAAACCACATTTAGCACTGATATTATAGGTAGTATAGTTGTATACTGGTGCGAGGACATATATGATGGTGAGATTATACTGACCTACACTTAAAGGAAATCTCCCTAACAGAAGGGTAGTGTATTCCACTAAGCTTTCCCCTTCAAATCACCCCTTAGGATTACTTGATATTAATCTCATTGTCTATTATATCTGCGATGATTCCATGGAATTAGTTGAGATATTATTACTAGATGACTAGTATCTTGGGAATTTGATTGGCTATTGTCTCCATATATATTAGTAGGATGATATCGTAATATGGGGTACCGAGTACCCTAGTAGACCTTTATTGTTATATAGGCTCATGCCTATACATTAGTAGAATTATACCATAGTGTAGGATTCCGAGGATCCTACTAGACCCCTTGGTTGCTATATCTTGTCGGCCATTGTCTCCTATTCGTGGTTGAGAGAGTCGTTAGCAACCATTGGTATATCTTATCGACCATTATCTTCCATTTGTGGTTGAGAGAGTCGTTAGCAACCATTGGTATATCCTGTCGACCATTGTCTCTCATTTGTTGTTGAGAGAGTCGTCAGCGACCGTTAGTATATCCTGTCTCCCATGCATGGGTGAGAGGGTCATTAGTGACCATTGGTATATACCCTGTCCGCCCACGGGACCATCCATGGTAGAGTGTTCTCCCGTAGATAGTGACTAGTTATTTACCATGTCCACCCACGGGACCATCCGTGGTAGAGCGTTCTCCCACGGGCAGTGATTAGTCATTTACCCTGACTACCCACGGGATCATCCGTGGTACAATGTTCTCCCTCACTCAGTGTTTGTTATATACTTGCTATATGTCAGTCATATGTATTGTTCGTATAGGTTTGGATGTACTATATGTACTCCCGGCTTGTTGGTTATACTTGGTGGAGCAGGTTAGTGAAATGCTATATCATTGATTTTAATTTTGGTTAGCTGGTGATTATGTTGAGACACCTATGTTGGTTAGTAAGTGTTTTACCTGAGACTGTATCTTTGATTTCCTGTCAGTATTCTATTCATGCTCCATATTTTTCTATCCACTGAGTATATTTTTATTATATACTCACTACCCATTATTCTTCTTTGATCCTTTAGGTTAGCAGATAAATGATGTGTGTTGCTCAGAGGTCCTGGCTACCAGTCCCACTCGAGTTCGGATTTCTAAGTTTGGATTTCTATATGAGTGCTACTTTACTTTCCGCTGCTTGTAGTTTGTGCTTTCTCTTTGTATCGAATGTTTATGTCATTAGTTATGGTGTGGTTAATTTAATATGTTCATATGCGCATGCATACATATACGCATATGTCATTTGGAGTTGTGATTTTATATTACATCGATGCTTGTGTTGATTTTTATTGGTTTGATATCAGTTATTTCTTATATTGCCACTAGGGGTACCGTCCACTTTGGAGGACAAGTATACCCTCGGAGTGTGACAATTGATCTGGATTAAATTTTAATTCTGGATTTATGTCGATTACTTTTATTATTGTAATGGACTTGATGATAGTTTGGGCTTGATTTGGTTCTGTAGTTATTTCTATTATTTGATTTCGGTTTAGTTGATTTAGTTTTATATTTAGAATTCTGAATTGGGTTATTTCATTTTACATAATATACTTTATTTTTAGGTATATAGTATTGATTAATTTCTACTTGCGTGGTTAGACACGCTTTCGGAACCCAAGCTTTAGTTTGTTTTTTATTTTGAGTTACAAGTGAAATACATGATTTAT
>JBBMJZ010000089.1:11248800-11260182 GCA_037833815.1 Zingiber zerumbet | reverse complement strand
AGCCCAACTTAGATTTTAATTAATAAATATAGTTTTATAATTCAAATAGATATTTAAGGACTCACCGATTTATTTTATTAAAATATAATAAAATTTTAGTTTTAATTTTAAAAAATCTAATAAATTTTATATAATCATAAAAATTTATTTTTCTTATTTATTATTATTATTTATCTAAATAAATTTAATTAGTTTAATTTTTAATTAGATTTGGTCAAGTAAAGTCAATAAAAAATTATATATCTCCGCGTCGCGACTGTTCCATGAAATAAGATTGGAATTAGAATGGTAGAGTCTACGATGATTACCATGACCGTTCTGACGAACTATTAAGGAGATGATGGATGACTTCGCTAGGCACCTGGGAAAAGAGTGAGGAAGTAGGGAAAATGGATTAGCGTTATAAAATAACTTTTAAATATAGCCGCTTCACTAGGCATCTGGGAAAAGAGTGAGAAGCTAGGAAAAATGGATTAGAGTTATAAAACAACTTTTAAAGGTAATGTTGTACATGTTGTTTAAAACACGCACATATACAACAGTTTGATAAAATCATTATCTATTATCATGTAAGCAACACTAATAGACAATGGTTGATGAAAGCCGTTGTTGTAGATAAAAAAAATAAGGTCATAGACAATAGTTTTAAAAAACCGTTGTCTTTGACATATATAACACAACAGTTTATAAAAATCGTTGTCTTTTTTCAAGAAAAAATATGCAACAACAACGGTTTTCAATAAAACTATTGTTAAAAGAAAAAAAAGACAACAGTTTTTTAAAAAACCGTTGTCTATTAAGTATGGTTGAATCTCAAATTTCTTGTAGTGAAATGTGCTGAGAGAGAAAGTGTGATGGAAAAAATAAAGAGAGGGAAAGCGTGATGAGAGAAAATGAGTTAAGATTGAGGAGAGAGAAAGTATGATGAGTGAGAATGATGAGAGAAAAAGTGTTCTGAGAGAAAGTGTGATGGGAAAAATGAAGAGAGGAAAAGTTTGATGAGAGAAAAATGAGGAGAGAGTGTGTGATGAGAGAGAATGAAGAGAGAGAAAGTGTGATGAGAGAAAATGAGGAGAGTAAGGTAGGAGAGATTGAGGAGAGAGAAAGTATGATGAGAGATAAAGTGTGATTAAAAAAAATGAGGAGAGAGTATGTAATGGGAAAGAAAGTGTGATGGAAAAGAATGACGAAAAAGAAAATAAGGAGAGAGAGGAGAGAATACAAGGAGAAAATGGTAGAGAATGTGTAATGAGAGAGAATGAGGAGAGAGAAAGTAGGTTGAGAGAGAAAGTATGATGAGAGAGAATAAGGAGAGAGAAAGTAAAATAAAAGAAAAATTGAACAAATATATTAAGGGTATTTTTGTCCAAAACTTAATTTTCATTTCCATTCCTATCAAAACCCAAGGGAAGAGGTGAGTTTAATCAATACCCAAGTTTTTGGGTTTCATTCCAAAATCTTGCTTCCATTCTCATCAACTAAACACAAAGTTTGGAAATGAATCCATTCTCTCATTCCTAAACCTTTAAACCAAACACCACCTTAGTATATTATCAGCCGAGCTAAGGCCGAGCGAGCATCAATGTGCTTATATGTGCTCAGCCGAATAAAGCCCGACTGAGCATAAAGGTACTCAACCTTATAAAGCTTATAGTACACTCCCGACAAGAACATGCTTAACAAAAGGTATTCTCATTATATTTGCGACTAGCTTGAATGATCAGTCGAACTATGCTTTACAGAAGGTATTTTCAATATATATATGACCGACTTGAATGATTGGTCGAGAAATGCTTTACAGAAGGTATTCTCAATATATATGTGACCGACTTGAATGACTGATCGAGATATGTTTTACAAAAGGTATTCTCAATATATATATACAATCGGCTTGAATGACCAAAGGAATCATGTGTAATAGAAGCACACAAGTATGACAACTTGGCATATTTGACGGGAAATATTATCTAGAAGGTTCTTCAGTTATAGTGACGTGTTCTTATGTATAGTTCATTAGGAATATGAGTCACAAACGACAAAAGAGGTGCGTCTGGGTAAAAAAAGATTCTTTAAAGGATTATTGCACGAAACCTAAAGTATGACTTCATCTTTTAACAAACTCTGACACACCGGGGACCACCTCATAACTACGGAGGTTATATAAGATAGTATAAAAAGGGAGGTCCTCACCGTTGGCAAGGTACGGAAACTCTTGCATCTAAAACTCTGTTTCTAAGTACTTCAGTTATTCTACTTCTTCAGCTTCTTCTGCTTCCACCTTCGATAGAGGAACTGATTTGAGCGTCAGAGGGTCTAGCTAGGGATCTCCACCCCCATCACAGGCCACTAACGTTTTGTTGGCTCATCTCCTTGTGCGTAGGATCATTGATGAGCTCTTCCGGATCTTCAGGAGTTTGTCTGCATCAAAAATCACCGTCTACCAGAGTCAGCGTATCACCTCGTAGATTTCAGACAGAAACACAACTCTTCTCTTTTGCTCCTTATGTTTTAGGATTTTTGTTTGCCACATAAGACCAACTCTGTGCTGTCTTTCTTTATTGGTTTTTTGGGTGTCATGGTCGAGTTCACCAAAGTTAGTTGAGGAGTTCAAATGAAGATTGTAAATAATTTTCTTCTTCTAGTTCTCTTCTTTTGTGATAATAACACCATCTTAACTTTATTTTTCTAATTCTAGTCATCAATCCCTCGTGAACGCTCCTTTTTTCCTTTGTCTGACCACAATAATAAATAGAGTAAGTTTTCATTTATTTCAATCAATGATTTTGAACGACGTAGATTAAATATGAGGAGGTGCTTGGTTGGATGGAATGATAATGGAGAATGAAAAACAAATTAAAAGTTGGTATTTGATTTAGGGGATTGGTGATGGATTCCAAAGATTTAATCCTCTAAATATAAAAATGAGCTATTACCAAATAAAAATAAGAGAAATGGAAAAAATACTGTTAAAATTAAAACCCCTCCATTTTTATTCTCTATCTTTATTAATCCATTCTCATTCTTATTTCATTATCAGTGCCTTCCATAAAAAAAAAATCTTTTTTTTTTTTGGCAAGTATTGAATTTTAAATAAGGAGCAGCGTTTATTATTCTCGACCTACTACCATCCAATGCTACTGACCTTGAAGTGGAGCTCCATCTACCACCATCAGCTCCAACTACCACCGCTAGTCAACAACCCCCTTCTCCACCTGCTGCTAATATGCACTCTTCCGATCTGCAATCTACCTCTGCTCCGACTGCAAAAGCATGGCTCAAGAGTCAAGCAATTCGGATGAGGTAGGCATCCGGAATTTGCGATCGATGTTTATTATCAAATTGATCCTTCCCATTCTCACGCTCAGATCCGGCATGGCTCAATCAATCGATAATTTCACCAGGTAGTTCTTGGAGCGGAGGTAGGGATTGCGAGGGTGATCACCTTGAACCGTCCCCGGCAGCTCAATGTCATCTCTCCTGGAGTAGTAAGTTCGCGGACATGGACTCTCTTACGTTTTGATGTGGTTTTCCATTTTTCAAGGATTGATAAAAGGCGTATTTTTGTGTCAGGTTTATCTCCTGGCCCAGTTCCTTGAGAAATGGGAGAAGGATGATGATGCCAAGCTAGTAATTTTCAAGGTTGGTTTTTTTTTTAGGGAAACCTAGTTTCGGAAGTTCCCTTCTCCTTTGAAGTCGCCAGTAATCTGGTTTCTTTCTTTGTGTAGGGGGAGGGTCGTGCCTTTTCTGCCGGTGGGGATTTGAAGGTGTTCTACCAAGGGAGAAAAGGTTGGGAATTGTAAAGGAAACAAGAGCTTACGTTGCATTCTGTGCGACCTTTCATGTTTTTTTTTCCCTGTTGTTGTCTAATAATGGTGATATTTTTGGAAGATGATTCTTGCCTTGAGGTCGTTTACAGAATGTACTGGCTGTGTTATCACCTTCATACGTATAAAAAGCCCACGGTAGTTATCTTTATTTTGAATGTTAAAAGGTTTCTGTTCTAGTTATGTTGTCTCAATACCCAAATGGAGTTTCTTATGTATCTCAGGTTGCCCTCACTAATGGAATAGTCATGGGTGGAGGTTCTGCTTTGGTTGTCCCTGCAAAATTTTCTATAGTAACAGAGAAAACTGTGCGTTTTGTAGTTTCCTTGTAGTGAATCTTAAAAATAAATTTATGACGCTTCATATATTGTCTTTTTATGATACCCACATAGGAAACTTCATCTAACATACAACAGAGCTCTTAATGCTTTTTGCTCACTAGATTTTTGGAATGCCCGAGGCGAGTATCGGACTACACCCTGATTGCAGCTTCTCTTATATCCTTCCACGCCTTCCAGGATACTTTGGTGAGTGTAATTGTGGACAATGTTTCTCAATGAAACTAACAAGTTTCTATGGTTTTGTTCATGGAAGCCACAACTGAAAAATTGCTGTATTTTGCCTTAGCCTTTGGCTTTTTGTACATGACACATTAGCTTTTTGGTTCTTGGCTGGATTTATAGGGGAGTTCTTAGCATTAACTGGTTCAAGGTTGAATGGGAAGGAGATGATTGCTGCAGAACTTGCAACGCATTTTGTTCCATCTGAGGTTTGTTCAAGAACTGATTCCTATTCCTCTCTGTATGGATATGCAAGGTCAAAACTTTGTATCAGATGGGTCAATTTAGTTTTTCCATTCATTCTTCCATCTTTTCCTTCCCCTGATTGTATTATTTTCGAACCTGTACTTGGTGTCTATTAAACAACCAGCACCACTTATTCAGATAAAGATTACAGAAGGGAGTTTTTCCTCTTATTTTGGTAATGTTAAATGCAGAAATTGCAAGAACTTGAAAGTGCTTTGTTGGATTTGAGCACGAATGATGAGAATTCTATTATATCAGTAATTGAAAAGTTCTCGTTGGATGTCCAACCTGATGAAGAAAGCATCTTAAATAGGTAAACAACACCAGATCTTACAGTCCTAATGGTGCAATATTTCCTAGTCTTGGAAAATAAAATTGTATATATAGAAAAAAACTGTTAGGAATGTGCTTTTTCAGGTTGCCAACAATTGACAAATGCTTTTGTGGGGAGTCTGTGGAGGAGATCATCAAATTATTTGTGAGTTTTGAAGCTATTCATTATTTCTGGATAAGCACTGATACCCTGATCTTCATGTCTTTGATAAATTCCAATCTAAATACTGTCATTCCTTTCTATTCTCATTCTCAATTTGCATTACTGTTCAAGATAGTGTCCTGTTCTCTTGCTTGGTTAGAATACAGTTGATACTGGGTATGTTCTGTGCATATCATATTCTTGTAAAATCCACAATTGTTTTAATTATCTTTTTAAGTTTTATAGAGATAGCTTTAGCATAATCTGTGTTCCTTTGCTGTCTTAAAACTACGTAGATTTTGTCACATACTTCAAAGATATATCAATTTCTTCATAATCCATATGAAACATTCTCTTGTGCTATTTGATAAGTATGCCTCTAGAAAATGAAATTTTGAAATTTCCACCATTTTGCAATAAGCATTAGTTCACCCCACTAGAGTTCGGATTCTTTTTCACCTCCCATTGCAAGCATATTTCCCATCAATTTTTCAGTGGAAAGCATCAGCTAGTGCACTTGTAGAAAGTGTTTATATTGATGCAGCGTGGGTAGAAACATGACAACAGATTGTGAGGATTAAAGTCTGGAGTGGAAAAGATCAGGACAATCTGAATCTTTTCTCCAAAATATCTGGTGGCATTTAGCTCCCCATAATTTTCCACTAGTGAGATTGATAGCAGCAAATCAAAATTGAAGCTGAAAGTTTTATGAGTTGTTTGCCTCTAATTAGATAAAGACATTTATGGAGGGCGGGGGCTTATTCACTATTGTCCTAGAAGCAACACATGCATCTACCTAGAACTTCTTTTTTATTTCATCAGAAAAAGAGGAACCACTAATCTGAGGCATTGGCACCTCTATTTTCAACCTTGACATTGATAACTCATTTACCCACTTAATCTGGTAACTAATTCTTCAATATCACAAATACGTTGGACTGAAATTTTGGAATTTTTATTGGAAAGTACTACTAACTCCACTATGGACGATACAGATTATAAATATGGTTTCAAGAGACTACTATTGTCTAATGAGGTTTTCAGACAGGTTTCAAACTCTAAGACAATCTTCTGAAGATTAGTACAACAGCTATAATGCAATGGTTCCTTTTTTTTGTGCAGGTTAAGGAAAAATGGCAATGCCATATACATTGTCCTCTTTCCATTTTGCTATATTTCTAGGAGCAGTAAGGAGCTATCTATACTTGACTCTCATCTACCCCTTTGTAATCATGTTAGACATTGACACTCGGAGTTGATAAAGGACATCCCTATTATTTGCATGCAAAAAATTTTAGAAACAATAATGTCGAACACTTAAGGACCACACACACCAATGTTAGATACTTATACCCAACGCCAAGTAAACTGAATTATTACACTATCTACAGTGTTGGGAAAACATTTTTGGCAGGCATCTTAATTTTGGTATGACATCAATATTGGAACAACAAAATTTGTTATTGAGGGTATATTTAGCCCGTATGTGTCAATATTATTGTAAAGTGGTCAGAAATCAGAATCTCAGATTGGCTGGCAGTAAAAGCATTGTTTAACATTTTGTTGTGAATATTGATATTGAGCTTGCCTTTGTTAAATGGACAGCATATGTAAGACAGTTCCTGTTAATTTTCATTTATGCCAACTGAGGTAGCAATGTTGTTGCATGCTTATCCATTTTCTCTGGCTCCTTTCTTGGGTTTCTTAACCAGCAGGATGCTATTACTGATTTTAGTATTTTCAATAACCATTTGAAATTTGTTTGTTCTTCAACCTAATAGTACATGTAGCTACCCACTATGTGTGGCTTAGAATGCCTGATTAACCTATACTCGTTATGATGCTGAATCATAGCTGTTTAACCTATACTCGTTAAGAGTGGAAGAGCAATGAGCTTTAGATCTGCATTATAGTTAATTTATTGTGATTTATGGTTCACTGGACGATAATTATTTAAGACAGAAGGAAGAAGGCTAGTATTGGTACAGGAAAATTTAAACCTCTGGGATGCAAACTTTCATTGGGATGCTAACCTTTTGTGTTCTAAATAAGATAACATTTTCATGCATGAGTATAAAATTGTTTAAATTTTATCATTGTCTAAGTGAACCTTATTTTACTCTTTTTGCAGGAAGATGAAGCAAACATGGCAGGAAATGAATGGATCTTTCCTATATTAAAAGGATTGAAGAGAAGCTCTCCAACTGGATTGAAGATTACACTGAAATCCGTAATGCAGCTTACTTTGATAGTTGGACGAAGATTTCTATACTCATATTCTTTTTTAAAAGTGTGACAATAATTTTCCTCTCCAGAAAGATAAATAAAACTGTGTAAAAATTGCAAACTTGTGTATTTGGGATGCTCAACTAATCAACAACAGTTAATTAGTGTTAACATACAAAGGATACCTTGATTAAATAAGTCATTGGGTGGACTCAGTCGTCTTAGAAAAAAAGGAAGGATGCAAGGAATACCATAAATTACAAGGAGAACATATATTTTACCCTTGAAAGAATTAAGTGATTTAAAAAGATATGATCACTTTCACCAATATAGTCTAGTGTAGAGTTCAATGGTAAGATAAGATCCATGCACTTGAGCACGCAGAACTAGCTTCTGTGTTGTCTGTGTATTGAAATGCTAGGTAGTCTATTAGCTTAGGTGTGAGTTTTTGCATGAGAAAATTATGAAACTCAAACCTTTGCGGTACCTCCATAATATTCTGCAAATTTTATTTATGAATTTGTGGTAAAGGTATGGTGTCTTTCTACTAAAACCCATGTCACAGATAATTGATTGTCACCCCCTTTCTTTTCTGCTATTTATGTCCAAAATGACTTCATTCGCAGAAGATTTACTGTTTCATCTGCTGAGCAACAGGTAGTGTTTGCTAACATAGTCTTGCTTGCAGATTCGAGAAGGAAGAAAACAAACATTAGCTGAATGTCTGAAGAAGGAATTCAGACTTACGATGAATCTGCTCAGATCAGTCATTTCTACTGACATATATGAGGTAACTGGAAAACATATTGTTGCAGTGAGAATTTTTCTTCATTTCATTTTGATTTAAATATCTCATACTATCTGTAAAGAGGAAAGAGAGTAACCTCAGGGCTACTTATTTTGGGAAACAGTTGGATAAAATTTTCCAATTTCTGAAACTATAAATCATACAAGATAACCACTTAATTGCTATGTTTTTCAAGCAACTGTGTTACTGTACTAATGTGCATATCCGTCAAAATTTGTGCATAGACACCATTATTCAGTCAGATTGGCGGCTATGAAATTTTCTTGAGTCTCTATACGCTTGAAGCAGCACCTACATTTGATTTTGGTTTTTAACCCTTTGTTCATGTTTCACATTATTAGGGCATCCGAGCTCTTAACATTGATAAGGACAATTCCCCCAAGGTAATCCATGGATGTCTACTTTATCTGTCTTCTTTTGCTTTTCTTTTATGTTATATGGTGCATCATACTGGTGTTTTAACATGACATTTTAGTGGGAACCATCGAACCTACAAGGAGTGAGCACTGAAAAGGTAGACCTTTGTTTTAAACCATTTCAAGATGAACTAGAATTGCAGATACCCGGTGATGAAGCAAGCAGGTTAGCATCTTTTACATCCTTAATCACCAAGTCCTTTATGCAGTTCCCCGGTTCCTGATGCTTCATTTTGCAGATGGAGCGGCAAGTATGAGACTACAGTCTATCCGAGCCTGAAAGGGAAGCCAGATTACCTAGTTAGCTATGTCGATAATTGCTCTGGAACCCGGAATTAAGTTGCAAAAATTCTGAATAAAATCTATGCCATCAAGAGAACGTTACTTGGAATAAACACGGTCGATACTTGCAGCCGAGTTAGTAGCAGCATCACTTCAATTGTTGATCATTTGAAGAGGTATATGCCATGGAGTGGACATTGATAACTTACAGCTACAGGCCTTTAGCCTGATGCCAATAAAAATAGATGCTAAATTATTCTATATCGAATGTTCTGTTATGTTGAGAGTAAAGATCCAGCAAGCTTCTACGTTGTAGAAAATTTCCTTGAGCTTGTTACAATATTTATTCTGGAACTATTTACTTATCGCAGCAGCTAACCGGTTAGTAGAACTGTCCTTTTCTCGACTTTTTACCTATGATTATTGATACGGGATGTAACGAATTAACCCATGATGTGATGGTCAAGGTCAGGATGAAATGACCATCAAAGTTAAAAGTAAAGGACATTCTTCACTTGACTTGGTTGCTCGACTAGTGCCAAGACTCTCAGGTCCAACCTGATCAGATTATAAGTCGACCAGAAAAAGGTTGATCGACCCTTAAGTCGGTCGAGCATAAGGGGTTTAGTGCTTTATTCCTGAAATGGTAAGACATCATGTTTGATTATTCGATAGCCAGCCAAGTTTAAGGACGACCATCCTTATGGGTTGACCGGAGGGATTGACCCATTTTACAGTCGACTAGTCATAGATCTGGTTGCAAGAAAGGTCAAATTTCATACTCTGTACGAGTCTCTTTGCGTACACCTGGCCGACCTTATCACTGATTGTCTGTGAATCTCCACATGACAATATGTTTGTGTAACCATTCAGTGGTCGACCACTGGTCGTTTGTGAATCTCCAGACGACAATATGTTTATGTAACCATTCAGTCATTAATAGGACATATTTATATGCACAGTCGAACAAAAGGCCGGTTGAGCCTAAAATACTTAGCTTCATATGGATTCCCAAAGGGATTTCTAGCAGGCACAGTGTGCCATCTGACTTCTTGAACAGATTTTCAAATAGTCTTTAATACATAATAAAGCAGCTCAATGCGAGGACATACATAAAGACGCTCGGTCTTATGGGTCAGTCGGGATATACTCAGCCGACAACATGAGCAGAGCATCCTAACAATCTGTCAGAATAACTAATAACTATGTGTCAGAGAATATTAATCTGGAACCTTCTTTAGGGATCATCATGTCTCCCATCAGCAGACCACTTATGATAGCATATTATTTCAACAACCTTAGCAACGACATAAGTTATAAACGACAAAAGAGGTATACATGTCTGTAAATGGAAGATTCCTCGGATAATTATTGCACATTGCCTAGGTTGTACACTTTCATTTACCTGACAACTTCTGACATATTTTGCCACCTCATGATTGCGGAGGTTATGAGAGGTGGTATATAAAGAGAGTCCTTTCTGTTGGGAAGGTACGTTCTCTAAACATCTGAACTCTACTCTCGCGCGCACATTCCTTACTATTCTTCATCTACCCGTCCGGACTTGTACTAACTTGAGCGTAGAAGAGTCTTCTTACCAAGGACTTCCCATGATTTTTAGGCACTGACATTTTGTTAGCTCGTCTCCATGTATGTAGGATCAAAAGGAAGTTTCTTTGTGGAGTAGTAAGTGTTGGTGCAACGGGCCAGCAAGATGGGAGGGGTGAATTGTCTGAAAAAAGAAAATACGCTCCTCGTTCTTTCAACTCTTAAAGTGCAACAATAATAAAAAAAAATAACAGAACTAAAGAAGAGACTCAGGAATTTACTTGGTTACAACCTAGGTGGTTGTTAATCTAAGGTGGTTGCAAAAGCTCAATCAGAATCTCCTTCTTTGAAGGCGGAGAAGCCTTTTATACAATGGAAGCTTAAGTAGTTGCTAGGAAGTTAGTACAAGAGTTGATATTTCATTTCCTAGCTCCAGGGTCCTTTTTATAGCGCCTGAAAATTCTATCTACAGCGTTGAGGGCGCCTCCCATAAGCATGGAGGGCGCCTCCAGCGTGACATTTGGATAGAACTTTATCCAAATGCGAAATGGTCACTTTGACTGGTTTGAGGGCACCCTCAATGACAGGTCCCAAGTTCTAGTTAGAGTAAAAGCAAACAAGTAGTAAATGTAAAATAAATATTTTAAGCGTAAAATTTGCAAATAATAGAAATTGCAACATTTAAATTCAAAAATTATTTTCTAAGTTAAAATAATTATTTTCTAAGTTAAAATAATTTTCTCCCCTTAAACTTTGTATATATTTCTCCCCCTTTGATCATATAAAAAAAATAGGGTACCAATTTTCAATTTGATAAAATAATTTTCTAAGGAAAAAAAACTTGATTTAATAAAACAAGTAAAAGAAACTTAAAACCATTTCTAACTTATGGAATTTTCCAAGAATTGACAAACATTAAAAGCAATTATTTTAATTAATTTCATAAGCTTATCAGTGTGTCAATTAAATATCTAATTCAATAATCGACTTCCAGGTT
>JBBMJZ010000089.1:11205100-11221124 GCA_037833815.1 Zingiber zerumbet | reverse complement strand
ACACCATGTTATCTACAATATAAATTAAATGGACAACTGCATTTAACTAAATGCAGACATTTGACCAATGTGATTCTTATTTCAAAATAAATGTTCATACAAAAAGCTAGGCTTTTAGTATACATCCTAATAGGTTTGAGGTTCCCTAACCACTTTTGATAGTTGGGGGCTATAAAAAGCCCAAAAGCCTCCTAACTTGAGGAGAAGGGCTTAGGGCTTAGGGCTTTTCCTTTTAAGGACGCCCTAGAGTAGCAATTCCACCCGTCACCACAATGATCCGTCCACCGATTGAAGCTTGGAGTCCCTTTCAAAGACCGACATCCACCCCACTAAGTTTTCTCCTATCTCTACTTTTATTTTTGAGCTATAATTGCTTACATTCAGTATCTTTGGATTGTAACTCCATCTTCATGGAGTAATTATCTAGATTCTAGGATTAGGGAGTAGCTAGTCAATTGTAATTGTTGATATCTAATTTTAATTTAAGTATTTGTTTAGCTTTCTCTATTGAATGACAGGTTGATTCCATAGTCTGGCTTTATTGTGCTTATACGATGGTGACACTAACCTATACCTTTGTAATCTCATAGGACAAGGGGAAGGATCGAAAGGTGAACCTAAATTTTTAACCTATAAATGCCGAGACTTGGAGATTCGGCTTACGAAGTAAAGGAGATAGATAACCTAGGAGATTGTGGGACTTTGTGATGGGAGCTCCCTTTTAGAAAGTGGTCAAACTAGAAGTGTCTCCTGGAAAGTAAGTCGATTGCCAAATGGGATGATGTCTCAATGGGGAGTACCATTGGTTATCACAGAGAGTAATGAGTTTATCTCAATCCAGTGTCATGAAGTAAAGGAGAAGAACTAAGGATCTTGGTGTTCACATGATAGGGGCCTCTATGAGAAAGTGATCAAAATAGAAATATTGCCTCCAAAGTAGGCGTCGTGTTTAAGTAGACATGCCGATATAATTTCAAAAGTCTATATTGATATTCTTGGATAGGTCCACCTACATGCGAACAACATAGAAATAGAAAAGTAAATACTACTTATAATGTCAATGATCACCATAATGAAATCGAAATCCTATGACCATTTTCCTACTAGATTTCTCCCTTAATCATTCTTTTTCTCTTGAGCTCTCGATTGCTCTAGAGCTTCTCTCAATTCTATCTCTGTTGTTGACTCTCACAACTTTAATGCTCTAGATAATATGCTTCACCAATTTGATCAATACTTGACTTTTCAGTTCTCATGGGATTAATATTTTTTTATTAGTTGACGATAACTGTATATTTACAGATTGACAATACTACTCAGTTAGACTTATTTACGGTTTAAATCTTGATCAATCTAACTCGAGGTTCATTTATCAAGGGATAAATACTTCATCCAACACAAACAATTTGTATAAGATGGTGCTGCATGGCAGATGATATTCATTTGACACCAGAATTATTGAGAAAGTATAGAGAATTAAGTTCATTTTATTGATTGTTAAATAGTAGTGTTTGTTATATAACAAATACTCAATTTATTATTTGCTATACGGAAATTGTTTATAAAACACAGGAGAAAATATTAAAAAAATACTCATTTTCTACTCCCAGCATAAGCACTTCCTATCTAAATTTTTCTACAATAATATTAATTGATATAAAATTTAGGGACTTTTTTTTTAGCTTGGACACAATTAATTACTATACCATATTAAAATTACTACATAAATTTTGTAATTTTGGAAAAAATATATTTATATAATAATTTTAGTTGTCAATAATTAAATTTTAATCGAGGCTATTATATAAGTTGAAAGTGGTATATGACAATTTTTAAATTTTATGGTCAATTTAAAAGTAAAGTAAGAAGTGTATTTATATATTTAAATTTAAATATAAAATGATAATGATTTTACATTTTAATTGCGTAATCATTTATATATTAAAATTTAAATAAAAATAATTATAGTTCAGTTTTATCAAAATTATTATATAGCTATTCTTATTATATTTAGATTTATACAAATTGACTCTAAAAGTAATTAATTTTTTAGTCTTTTTGACAAACAAGGTATTTTTACATCATATTAAATATATAATCAATTTTTATTTCAGAAAAATAATAAAACTAAATTTTTCTAGTAATAATATAAATTATAAATTCAAACTTCAACCTCTTGATGAATTAAAAATTCAGTAAAAATTTAATGTGCTTAGTGTTATAAAATCAAGTTACTCAAACCCTATTGATATGGACAATTTATTTCTAGAACTTTGCCATATATCAATCATTTTCTTTATGTCAAAATGAATTATTTAGATAGCACTAGGATAGTTAGATATTTATAAATTTAAAATGTATATTTTATATGAAAATATATTTATACATAAAATTTCAAATGAACACATGAGCACAAACTATATATTTTTTAAAAAATATTATGCCATTGAAATTTTAAATACTTCTTAAAATGAATTCTCATTGTATAAGAACAAATTCCTTAAGTCATCTAGCTAACGATGTCAATCCGATTTGGTAAATTCTTGACAATTTTGTTTATTTTTTCCCGGACGCATTTCACATCAAGACCTCTCCCTGGCTTGCACGTCTCCTCCGCTTCTATTTTGACGGTGCAAATTCGAGCACGAGAGAATAGTAAAAAATAAATAAAATATTTCGCAGGATACTAAACGAATAAGACAAGGCATTACTTTGTTTTTCCACAGAAGAAAACTCTTCCATTGGCTTGCATTTTCTTTAAGTTGGGCATGGACACTCGATACGCCATTTATTGGTCACAGACTCACAGGCGTATCTTGGGAAGTGAATCGCCATGGATTTGCCTCTTCTTCCGTTCTACTCTTCCCCTCCTCTTGCTCGCCTCTCTCTTCCTGCTCACCGACCAGGTACGCCCGCAGGAGGCTTTTGATTCATGTCTCGTTTCATTGGAGTCACTGAGGAACGGGTAACTGGAAGTTTCTTGATTACTTTCCTGCTTGATTTCTCGTGACCTCAAGGCTGCTTTGGGAAAAACTTTCTCTTTCTCTTTTTTCATGTTTCATATTGGTGAAGACATGGTATGGTATTAGTGTGGTATGTGACGCTCCGTATGAGCTAGTCTTGCTGTGAAGTTAACTTTGCTCATCGCACATGAACTGCAATAGTGTTAGAGTAAAATATATAAAAAAAAAAACTAATTAAACTGACTATATGCATACCTATGAATACATATCTCAGTAATTAAATTGGAGATCAAAAACTCCAAAAATGAATACAAAAATACAAAATAGGTATAAGAAAGAATTATATAATGTAAAATGGTACATCTCATAAAAGACTAATAGTCAAGGTCACAATATCTGCACTTAAAATCATTAATAGATGAACAACCTGCAATCCACTCAAAACAAATTGCAACCTCTACCGGTGCTAATCTCGTGCACCGATAAATACCGCCTATTTCGATGAGCACAACTCGGCATTTCAAACCATAGTTGACACTCTACAACTCATTTATAGTTTTGTCAATTTAGTACAAATAACACGTATCTCATTCAGTGCGCAATATATCAATTACTTTATTTATTTGGAAATATAATTACATCTCTAATTTTTTCATAGTTTCTTAGGGTAGTTTTTAATCTTTTATAAATAGTTTCTTAGGGTAGTTTATAAGTTTATAATCTTTATAGATTAGTATTGATTCCATGTTCTTTATATCTAAATTTCAATTAATTATTTTTTTCATAAATAAATTTTAAGAAGCAACATGGAGGGATGAATAGCAATAAGATTAGATAAGGAAAAGCAATGTGAAGATATATATCAACCAACAAGAGGAGAAATAAGATCATATAAGGAATTTTTTTTTAAACACTTTGTCATTAAATCCACTTTAACAAAAGTAATCATGCACAAGGTAATTAAAATGACACAAGTAGGAAGACCCACCTTAATTGAAGGAATTCACATCCTCATCAATCACCCAAAGTATTTTCATGATCTCTTAACAACTAGATCCACAAGTTATTTATCAATATAAGCATGGATTAAACTCCACAATATCAAAAACAAAGACCATGATAAAGGGCTTACCTTATAACCGTGCCTCTATAAAAGGTAAACTAAATAATTTTCTCAATTCTTGAAACTCCTATGTTATATTATCCCTTAGAAACAAAAGGATTGATTAGGATAGATAGAGACGAAGTGCTTATTCCACTGGGATGGTGGCGACTTCCAAGAAGGCAATTTCTTCCACTAAAAAAAGGAAGCGGCGACTAATGATCGAAATTGCAAGAAAGGGAGGGAGGGGATCCGACACAAAGAAAACACTTTGGAATAAACTCTAACCCTAAATTCCTTAAATATATAAACATCTTGAAAACCCTAAACCATGCGAATGAAGAATATAATTGAACCAACCCAAATCATCTAATTTAGCCTTGGAAACCCTAAACCATGTGAACCAAATCAAACCTAAATTATTTAATTTGGTTCAGCCCTAACTTATCCAAGCCAAGCCAAATCGATTAATTTGATTCAAATTCCAACTTATCCAATTTAATTTGAATTTGAATCAAGTGTGATTATAAACAAAAGTTGATCAATTCATAATGTTTAATATTTTTTTTTAAAGATATAACACGGTATATAGGTGAATAGTACTCTAAGATGAAAGTTGAGGTGTTGCTCTACTACAATTCAAGGAGGTAGGGTTTTGGGGCATGCAAATTCTTAGTTGAATTGTTGCACTTTGACTTCACTCGTGACTTTTTCATTTGAGAAGGAACCTGCGGAGTCACTTGCATGTCTCAACCAAAGATTTATTGGTCTAGTACTCAGGGCTTTAGGTAGGCATATCGTTGAATAGGTGGTGATCCTCGTACATTACTACCACAAATATGATTATGAGGGGGAAAAGGCATCTATCTTTATCTCTATTCTTTGCTGAATGTCACTTTCAAGTGTTGAATGAATAAAAGGTATTTTGGTGATGAAAATGGGATTCATTTTGGTAGCATCAAAGAATTTCATAGTAGACTAAATAATCTTTTTATTGGAGGTGCACCAATCTTACTTTTAAGCAAATTGTAAAGCTTCAATCTATTGGTCATAAAAGGCATGATCTTTTTTTACTAATTCAGGAAGTGACTATATTGCCAATGAGATTATTTTGACATAGTTTGATGGCCTATGCACTGCCACCATACTACCATTACTTTTCAATGTTAGCTTGTTAGCAAGATTGAAAACCTCCATGGTGTAACGAGTGACAGTGTTGCTTGATTGGGTAAGAGTCGATTCCTGTGGGATTCATTCTCCTTTGGATCAAATGCCCTCCCACTTAGGAGATCGCTTGGTACGTGATTTACCTTCCTTCATCTCACTTTGGGGCTAATGATGAGAGGCGCTTTGGGTAAGCGAAATCACCTTTTGCTTCATTGTTAGCAAGATTGAAGTACTAATACTTTTTTAGGTAATACACAACCTTTGTTTTAAGTATTGTACACAATTTCAACTCATGTAGATTTTACCTATCTTTGCAATTCAAATCAATAAAGGATCGCTCCTATTTACAAAGTCAAGTGAAAGAGCTAATCATATAGACAATAACAATAGTTAAACTATGTTTCTTATTTTAGTTGTTTCTCTATAGGTGATAAATAACCTAGCTAAGCTACAGAGAGGGTAGCCAAGCATTTCTTGGCAAACTCACTATGTGGTTCAAGGATTGCTTGGGGTCCATCTTCAAGTTATGAACAAACTAATTTGAGCTCATTTACTCTGCAAATGTATACAAAATGTATACATCTGGTAGACCCATAGATATCAGATACTTAATGCATATGCCCCAAAAAATAGGGCAATAACAAACCATGAGTCCCAACTATTTTGGGTTGGTTACATCTGCCATCGAAGTCTATGTAAGACTATCTCTAATAATGCCCAAATCTTCCAAGTAGCATCTAATTAGGCTTTAATTAGATGCACATAAAAATGCATATATAATGTATGTCTTTACTACTTGTGTATATTTTTCTAAATATTTTTATATCATAAATTTTGTATAATTCAAAATGTATTGTAGTGCATTTGATTTTAATTTATTATTGTAATTGACTCATGGCTTTACACTTTTTAAAAACTATTGATGAATGAATATGCACTTGTGAACTTCCATACAAGCTTGTCATTTGTCCATTCACAAACAATGTTCTTGAAATAATTCAATTATCTTCTTGTTTGTAAACTTATCTATGTATTTGGCACAACATAGAATGTCCACTTGAAGTTCTAGATGTAACTTACATGTATCTAGTGCACATGTACTATTAAATATCAATTAATTATATATGTTATCTAGAATAAAATGTACTCTCAAATTTCTTATGAATTATCATCAAAATATAAATAACTCAGTTTGGCATGAGCAATGGTGCATCAGTGCACATTATTCAAAGTCATATACAATATAATCTAACTTCAAGGTTTTAATTATTTATAGCATGTTTACTGAATAGCTAAGAATACAATATTATTTTGTTGATTGAATTATTTTTAGCTAACTTATAAGCATAATCTAGCCTCTAGTTGTGTTTGATAATAACTTGAACCACTATTTAAAATTTCATGTTGTTTCGTCTGGTATAAGGGAAACATTTCGTTCCGCCCGTTGATTGAAACCGACACGCCTCCGGTGCCGACACGCCTTGAGGCCCTGCGCAGTCATGGAGGTGTCATGCGAGCTCCATGGTGGCCTCAAAGGCATCTTGCGAACTCTGCGGAAGCATCACGCCACCCCGAACTAAAGTAGTTGAACAGGGAACAAGTCTAACTTAGGTTAATTAAATAATTTTAGGATAATAATTTTAATCATCATAATAATTTTAATTAACTCTAGATAATTTAAATAGACTTAATTAAAACCTAATAAAACTATCTTTTATATATATGTGTTAAATAGATATTTTAGTTTTTATTTTTAAAATATTTAGATTAAAGTTGTTATTTTTAGTTAATATATTTTATATTTAAAAAATGACGAAGCCATTTCGACATGGCACAATACAGTACTGAAACCTTATCGTTTCGATTTGGACTGAAGATTTTAAACCATGAATGTTCAATTGTTGATTTAACTTTTATAAAGTAGCTTGAATATAAAACTTTGATTAACATTGAGCCTAAATTAACTTTGCTCAATCTTTTTACAACCCTAATTGTGGAATTACAGTGTCCAACATTTTAAAAGATACAAAACAAATTAGAGATCATAGATAGTTGTTAAAAACTGTATAATACATTCAGATGAAAAAAATACATATCATATATAATCCAATTTTGATGGTATCATGATGACATATCAAAAATCAAATATGCTTCATTAGTATCTAAACCCAGCCCATCAAAAACTAAACACAATTCTTAATTCAATCTAACTTACTATAAAGGAATGTTGTTGCATTATAGAAATGGAGAGGTCTGGGAGCGTTAGAGCTAATCTAAAAGAAATCTCATCTTGTGGAGACTGAAAGTGGATGTTGAGAGTTGAATCAATATTTAATGATGGCTGAGAGGAAGAACAAGTCTTAATGCATTGAGACTCGGAGTTTAACATTGTGGGTGAAGTCAACAGATCCAAGAAGAAGAAATATTGCCACTTTGAAATCATTTTTCTCCTATCGTAATGTGATATTTCATTGTTTTCCTCTTCCTTTCTTTGGTTGCGCTGATGCCACCAAGACCCAAAGTTTATACCAAGAACTTAAGTGAAATAAAATAAACACTATTTTTATGGTTTCAAACTTTCAATAATGTGAATTATGAACAATTTTTTGTTATAAACAATAATCAACACTCTCCATTAAACATATTATGATATGATAATGTTATTTCATATATTGCAGGATGTAAAAATTGTTCCAACTAATGTAGGACTTTTTATAATTTTTAAATGAATTCAGGATTTGAAAAGTTTATGGAATGTAATTTGCAGCACAATCCACATCACACTATTTTACAATGATGATTGTGCTGGTGTTTTTCTTAGCTCCTGTGGATCCTTAAGGGAATTTCTTTTTTGTCAGTTCTTATTTTTTTTAGTCAATCTGACATAGGCGTTAATTTTCCTATCAGGTTTTTTTGTTCTCAAAAGATACCAAAGTCCAGTAAGATGTAGTGCTCAAGGATTTACATGGGATTCCTCCAACCATCAGCTCAACCACAATAGAAGAAACTTTTCATCCAAGAGAACTAATGATTTAATTCATGCTAATGCTACATCAGGGCATCCATTAGGATCCCAGCCTGAAGCTCATAATAGGTTGAAATTAGCACTGAGTGCAATAGATGCTTTCTACAGATTTTCACGTCCTCACACAGTTATAGGAACAGTTAAGTGACAATCCTTGAGGTGATCTACTAGACAAACTCTTTAGGAGTTTTACAAATATATCACTTTTAATTCTTTCAGTAAAAGCAGGGTAAGGATGCGTACAATGGATCCTTCCCTGGGACCCCGCATAGCGGGAGCTTCATGCACCGGGCTGCACTTTTTTTAATTCTTTCAGTTAGTAGTTTGTTTGGCTTTAATTTGCATACTTGACAAATGATTTTTTGCTTTCACAGGCAATGAGCATAGTTTCAGTCTCCTTATTAACTGTTGAGAGCTTATCTGATCTTTCTCCTTTGTTTTTAACTGGATTGTTGGAGGTAAAGGCTAAAGCAAACGTTTAGCTAGAATTCACTGTGATAGACTTTTTCTTCCAATTACAATTCTTTCTTGCAGGCTGTTGTTGCTGCACTTTTCATGAATATCTACATTGTTGGACTAAATCAAGTATTTGACATAGAAATAGACAAGGTTACATTAATTCTCCTGAACAACTTCCTTTATAGCTTATATATGGAGGGTTAGAACATGATGCTCCCTTTAATTAAGAGGTCACACAGCTGGAATGACAAATTTATGTATTATGTTTTTATTCAGGTTAATAAGCCAAGTCTCCCTTTAGCTTCTGGGGAGTATTCACCAAGAACTGGAATCACAATTATTTTGAGTTTTGCCGCCTTGGTAATTTAACATTCTTCATATGTCTAACTACTTTCTATCCATTTCTGTATTTAAACAGATATGGCAAGAATCCTAGAAAGTGATTTTAAATGCCAGTTAAATTGGAATAATCTTTCTAGAATCCTTGCGCTTCATCTTGCTGATTTAAGGTGTTGTTGAGTCTTTCTATATTGGAGGACAGAGTTAAACCTTTTAGTGGATGGAGTTGAACTTGATTTTCTTTTAGTCTCTTTTAACTGTTAGCTCTTGCTTTGTGTATGGAAAAATGGTATTCAAACCAAAAGATGTTACAGAAACAGATATTATTCAATGGTAATTCAAGTTAGGATCCAAATTTCTACTAATTGATGGAAGTTCCATTTAATCTGAGTATCAAAAAGAACGAAAGGTTAGCTAAATGATTATGCTTTGTCAAAATTAATGTGTTGGAGTAGGTGCATATTTGTTAGCATCATCTTTTAGATGTCATAGTTTGGTGAAGTTCCTAAACTGCTTGTCCATGTAACTAGTAATTAGGCAAACTACCTTATTGTTAAACTTTTTTACTCTTGTGAGACAAAAAAATGAATCTGTTTCTCACTAACTTTACAAGGGTCAACAGATTCATTGTTGGATGTTGTTTGAGTTTTATTATATGTATATTTATCCCATGCTCAATCAAGAGATAAGAGCCATGTAGTCGACATCAAATACTAAGGACAAATATGACTTGATGATGACTACTACTATTGTTTTTATTTTGAGGAGATTTATATTGACTAATGCATTGTATAATGCATGCAGGATCACTAAGGCAACAAATAATTTTGCTAATGCTTAGTATCTTGTTTCAGAGCTTTGGTGTTGCATGGTTTGTTGGGTCCTGGCCATTATTTTGGGCCCTTTTTGTCAGCTTTATCCTTGGAACTGCATATTCAATCAATGTAAGTTGGTTTTCTTTTATGTACTTGCTTCTTCTTATGAATTGATATTGTTGATGCTTTATAAATTTCGTGCATATCATTTAACAGATTTGTGATTGTGTATTGTTTTCGATGAGATATGAATATGAGGAGCCACTATATGTAGGCTCCAAGAGAATGCTTTGGTAGTTAAGTATGAAGTCTACCACATTTAACAAAGCATATGCACAAGTATGCTATCAATCTATGGCATAGCACATATGAAGTATATATGGCCATAGGCGATTGGTATAAAAATTCTTAAGAAAATATTTTTATTGCTACATATAATAACAATGCGTCGATCACACACACACGTATGGCATACACATGAGTAATATCTATAAAGTATTGTCACTAACAAAATAAATGTTTAAGACGACAACGAGCGCGCTTGATTGTCGTGTGACAATGAGCGCACGCGATTGTTGTGCGCACGATTCCTCTGTTGCGTGCACATGATGACATCACGATGAAATTGTCGGTAGACTGGTGCCGGTTCGGTGCGCGTGTGGAACGGTAAGTTTCGCCCATTCCGCCCGGCACAGAACGAAATTTTCAACCATGGACACTACCACCCTGATAGGAGAACATAGGTCCAACTGCTGATTGTTTAAACCTAAGTTATAGTAACTCATATATCTAAACTTACAAAAACCCTTCATTGGCCCATAACTCACCACATTGGAATAAACAAGGGTCCTCTCAACACCTCATCATACCTAGGGTTAGCTTGTTCCAATATCAATTGTCTAAGACCTGTATAAATGTGCGCACTAACTCTTTAACATGTGCGGCTCAACTATTTGCCCAAAATTCTTATGCTCAAGGTAATAGTAGCTTAGTCATATAATTTTTTAAATCAGATTTAGTAGCTCACAATTGTCTATATGGGATCAAACTACAATGACACTCTATCTATTACAGTTGCCACTTCTAAGATGGAAGAGATTTGCTGTGGTTGCAGCACTATGCATTCTAGCTGTTCGTGCTGTGATTGTCCAACTAGCATTTTTCTTGCACATGCAGGTAAAACATCATTGAGTATTTTCTTTTAGCATTATTTCATAAACTTTGGTGTCGGTATAATCTTCACTTGTTTTACATGTTTCTTTTAACTTTGAGAATTTGCTTTCATTGTCATAACTTATCCTTCCAATGTTTAACTATATTTATAAATGTTTCAGACATTTGTTTTCAGAAGATCGGCTATTCTATCCAGGCCATTAATATTTGCAACTGCATTTATGACCTTCTTCTCTGTTGTTATTGCATTGTTCAAGGTATTTTTTCCCCTTGGCTTCCAAAGTTGGATATCAGCTCATTCATACCTTTTTTTTTATCAAAACCATTATGATTGAACATATATGTTCACTCAATGCATTAATAACTTTTAAAATGCTGAGAGTAGAAGATTGAGTACAAATTATGTAAATTTGCGATAATCATGGAAACAAGTTTGTATATTGTTGAATTATTTAAGTAAAAAGAGAATTCTTGGTGAAAGAAAAAATGAACTAGTTTGTTAGCAACTAAAACATTAACATTGATGTTCGTTAAAGAATTGGCCTTTTTGTTGTGATAATGTTTTTGTTTCAGTTACCCATTTCCTGTTCTCATAAAATTTATATAATATATTTCATAATCATCATGTAGGTAGAATTAACTAATACTATTGTTTTATCTTCTCAACGGTTTTGACTTCTGAGATTGTTGATGATCAAAATTTTGATTGTTTCTGTAACATGGAATGCATTCTAAAAGACATATATATTTTCTAAATGAATATAGTTTCTAGGATCTTAAAACAATCAATCATAGACTAGAAAAGATTCGCTAATTTTATCTCTGGAAAATCACTCAAGATATATAACTTATAACTATGATCTTGAGCCGTTTTCAACTGGAAAAAGAATCTTGACCTTTGGAATTCTACAATATAGATGATAGTAAATGAAACAAAAGGCAATTGTTATCATATAGAATTATAGGATCCATATCATATAGAATTATTGGATCCATATAATGACACTAGAAATTAGTCCCATTATCTCTTGATCCTAATTCACGACCTCAACTTAGCCTTTGAAGTATATAAGTTCAATTTCTATTTTTTTTCCCTAAAAATCAGCATAGGAATGATAATAGGATTGAATTCCATTGGCTAATTTGAAAATTTCCCAAAAAGTATTGAGCCAATGATTCATTTCCCTTCTTGTCCTTGGACTATCTTTGTCCATATTTAAGAGTCAATTTTGTAAGATCTCAAAGTTCAAGCAAGTCTAGTTTTAAGTTTTGTGTAAGTTTTATCAGTTACTTTCCTATTTGAGCTTTTGTCTCACTCTTCCTATTTAACTCCACTTTCTACCATGTGAAATCTTGTTTAGTTCCACATCGCCTAAAGATTAAAGAGACATGAGCTAGGAAGAGAACACTTATATGCTCCTACCAACATAAACATGAGGCTTTAGTTTGTCTACAATTTTCAAATTTATATTTTCAAATTTATATTTAGTTTGCCTACCAAATAAGTTTCATCTGAAACCTATGAGATTATTTTGCAAGATCTGAGAAAGCATAACCAAACACTATTGACATTCGGGAAACCATTTTCTCAAATGCTTCCTAGGAAAGGTCACCAGTTTTCCCTTAATACTCTTGACACTTCCCTATATGGGTGAACTGGATTCCATTGGACCATGTCTCAAACATGAACTGACTTGTTAGCTTAAAATTGGAGAGTACAGATCTTCATCACACAATGTAGGTTCTGTGCACAATCTTTTGCTTAGGTACTGTTTGTGATTTGGTGATCACATCGCAAGAGCTAGAATTTTTTATTTAAGAATATATGGCGAAATCATTGGGTGTTTTCAAAAATGGGGAAGGGTTTCTGGCCATCACATTTCACTCCCCCCTCTTCGTAGCATTTCTAGACCTGAAAATTTTGGAATTGAAGATTTAAAATCAAAGCTTGGGATGCTAAGCAAAAGTGCTATATATGTAGAGAGTCCTTGTAAGTCAAGAAAGATCAACACTTCTTCGATACCGATCAAACTAGGCTAGCATCTACAAACGCCAAGGTATTAAAAGGCAGCTTTAGGCAATAAGTGGTTGACCCACAATGTAGCGTCTAGGTCGTCAACATTAAAATAAATATTAAAAAAAAAGAGAAAAGAGAAATATATTAAATTAAGGATGAATAATATATATATATATATATATAATCAAAACAGGGTTTACAATTTCAAATAAACAACTCATAATGATAAGTAAGCACTAAACATTTAACAGCTAAATATTTTATATTTTACATTGCAACTAAATCTTAAAAAGATATTCTAAATGTATTTAAATGCTGAAAAAATTAATGAATAAAAAGTCAAGAGAAGAGGAAGAACATGCTTAGGAAGAGACTGAAATAAGGATGTTTGTAAAATAGCCAAAAATATGTATGTAGAGGTTGAGAGAATGAAATCAGGATGTTTGTAAAATAGCCAAAAATATGTATAGGCTGACATCGAGTGAGAAAGGGGAGATACAAGTCGGATGGGGAGGGAGGCTCAGGCGAGCATGGGTATCAGGTGGTCTAATTGGAAGAAATATGATTGGTTTCTAATATTAAATAATCCAACAACGCATAAAAATTATTATTTTTCCTTAAATATGTTGTGACCCTAAGCCACCGAGCGGTTTGTTTGAGCCACTTTTAAAAAGTCTGCCCATTAGGACTACCTAGCAACTAAGAGAAATGGTCCTTTAACGAAACCACCTAGACAAACACTTTTAAACTAAAATGAATGCTAAACAACAATTTATGGTGGAATTTGATTATATTAACTTGGGAAATGCTCTCCACTAGAAGCAAATGGCTAAGATTAAATGGTAAAGGTGGGTGATGAAAGTTTGATTGCTAATTCTAGGTGATGTTTTAATAGGGTCACTTGTATTGCTTAGGGTAGGAATTTAAATATATGCAGGATTTCAGACTTCCTTAGGTTATGTTTCCTACCAAGAAAGGAAATATGAAAGTAAAGATGCCAAGGCAAGAGTTTCATTGCCCAACGAAATGGAGGGAGGGAAGGAAGCATCATGTATTATTTCTACCCTGATTGGAGAAAAACAACACTGTTGGAAGTTGGAACTACAATGATTTCCTTTTTTTTAATGAAATTATCATATTTAAGCATATTTTTATATTTGAACACAATATTATAAATTTAAACTTCCTTTGCTCCTGTCCTTTTCAAGGAATTACAGATTAGGAAAAATTATTCCATATCTGCTTGCAGGTTTTTTCCCATCCCAATTCTTTCTCTAGCCTTTCTCCTTCCTGTAGAAATCACACCCTAAATGAAAATGTCAATGAGCATGCTGTACAATGCTTTTAGTTTCTACCTATGTCCAACATAAATTTGCTTACAAAATTCATAGTTACGCCCTATATCGGTTTCCTTGTTATACCATTGAAATGATCCATTTCTTGTGTGTAATGTTGATCTCATGTAGGATATTCCTGATCTTGAAGGAGATCGTATTTTTGGCATTCGATCTTACACTGTTCGTTTGGGTCAACAACGGGTATCCTCACAAGGATTTTGTAAATCATCCCTATTGTCTTGGATAATATATTGTTCATCATCCTAATTTTATTGTCCATGAGCAGGTATTCTGGATATGCGTGTACCTCCTTCAAGTGGCATACAGTGTTGCCATAATGATTGGGGCCACCTCTTCCTGTCTATGGAGCAAGATCATTACTGTAGGTGACCGATTTAATCTTTTCTATTTGTTGTTTAACTTATAAACCAAACAGATATAATAAGCCATATACTGAACATGTCCCTCCTTTTTATATGACGGCCATATCACCCTTTTCTTATTATTGCTCAGGTTTCAGATGTTATATAATGCAAGAATGTTGTAACCTTAAATGATTTCAAATTATATCAAAAATTTTTAATCAGATCTTCACATTCCCCTTCCAATATAGATTTTAAACATGCAATGGGTTTTACTAATTTTCCTGCATATGATTAAACAAGAACTAGGTGCTGCTTTTAGGAATAAGTTGGAACGCAATCTTCATTACATTATTTGGTTGTCAAACCACTATGCAAATGTTCTCGAATAGCACTTACCTTCAGACTAAAAACATTGTAGCCTTGCATGTTCAGTATAGTTCTTGTTATTTAGTTGGAAAGTACTACATTGTTTGTAATTCTTCAGATGTAAACGTGTGATTAATAGGAAAGAGGATCAATACTATGATAAACAACAATTGAAAGGGTTCTCCTCTGTTTTTTCCCCCTTTTCTTGTTCAAACCACAAGAGGATAAAATCCTATCGGCTTTGCAGATTTTGGGTCATGCAGTCCTTGATTTAATTCTGTGGAGTCGTGCTAATTCTCTCGATCTCACGAGCAAAGCTGCAATAACATCTTTCTACATGTTTATTTGGAAGGTAAATTATCATCTGTTTAAATTATTTCATGAGCAAGTAAATCCTTGATCGTGGATCACACAGAAGTTAATCGTCGAATTTGCTTTTGCTGTTTGCAGCATACTTGCTCATTCCACTAGTGAGATGATTCCTGCAAACAAGTTGAAAGTGTAGAAAGAAGCTACTCCAATCTTCAAGATGGATTATCTACATATGAAAGTGTAGATGGAATCTACAGATGGTTTTGACCAGAACCTGCAGCCAGGTAGAACTCTAACTCATATGTTGACTTTGGTTATTTACTTGGCATGCCAGCAATTGCATTGGAGGGTAATGTATAGTGCATGTTTTATATAGACTTGCTCTAAATCAAAAATATGTGGTCTTCTAAATTTTCTCTATAACATGCATGCCTATTTTCCTTAGTTATCTTTTCTCAGGAGATGATACTAATGCAACTGATTATATATCTTTTCTCAGGAGATGGTACTAATGAAACTAATGCAATCTTGAAATTTGGCCCGATTAAACATCAATTACGTTTCATTTCTTTTAAGTTCAAAGT
>JBBMJZ010000089.1:11136647-11175167 GCA_037833815.1 Zingiber zerumbet | reverse complement strand
ACTCTCGACCCACTCTCTCACTCTCTTTCTCTCAATCTTACTTCTCTCCTTCTTAGTACGTAATTATCAACCATCGATCGTTTAGCTAATTCACTGTGATTAATTTCTAGTACTTATATCTAGTTTTCGTGGGATCGATATCTTTTATTACGACAACTGTATACTTGTGGATTATACACATCAGATACCTCACATGGAAGCTCATTATAAATTTGCTACAAGTCATTCTTGTCAACAAGATGACTTGTTCACAATTAGTACCATTATTGACTTGATGTATTTACTGTTGCAATATATTTTCAAATTGAAGAACTTAATAGTAGATTCAGATGAGGTAGTGGAACTTCTTAAATTTAGTTGTGCTTTGGAATCTAAAGAAAACTTTAAACTTCTTAATGTTGATCACATCTATTGATTTGCTAAGAACTTTTATCTTGTTAATTTAGATGCACAAGATTTGTATCAATGAAGAATACAATTGGAGCACTATAAGTTTAATGTTGCTAGCCATAAAAGATTTAGAATTTATTAACTATTTCTAAATTACGTCGAATATTAGTTAAAATAAATAAATTTATACATTATAACTATATCGTGTACTTATATATTAAATCTAATATACTTATTTAATTGACAAGTTGATTCATCTTATTTTACCTTTTCCATTTCTACAATAACAACGAAACAAATATTTTCACTTATTGTGAGAAAGGTGAATACACTCGCCTCTAACGATCAAACATTTTCACTTATGAAGCTTATTGAAATAGTTCTTTGTAACAAGATAGAAGAAGAGATTTTAGTAAATTCTATGGTCATTTATATTAAACAAGAATTAGTTGAAAACAACAATAACAATATAAATACATTCTTTTTTATTTTTTTATATTTTAAAATTAATTAATTTGTTATATTCGACGAGTAATTTTAAATCCTGATGTCGGTAGATGGACCACATATATTGTCTATTGAGACGAGAGATAGTGAGCTCAAGTAACAAAGCTTGAAATAGAGAGTTGGGGGAATTAAGCTCAATGATAGTAAAAAAGTAGAATTCATCATTCCAACGGTCTCATATGGTTGGTCTTATAACCATATGTAAGAAAATAAGTCCAAAAATTATAGTTAACTAGTGTGGAGAGAAATTTTATCCTCGGCTGTGCCAAGATTCAAGAGGTATTGACTTGTCAATCTAACCTAAAGAGTCCCCTTTGATCTCTAAGATTTGTGAACACATACATGTGATATACTGACTTGAAATAGATATACATAACTTCAACTGTTTTAGTCATCGGGTCCACTGACCCTATTTATTGTCTAATGCTTAAGGACATCAAAGACACATGCCTAAAAAAATTACAAGCCTCACTCGCAACTTTCTTCTGGGCCATTTTATATAACAAAGTCAAAATACCATTTAATAGTCAGACACGCCCAACCCAACCCAAGAGATTAGTGGAAAAAAAATCCACTCTAAAATATATTGTTGTCCAGTTGAATTTTGAAATATAGTCTCGATAAATTATCAAATACCTTATTATAAGATGATTTTATTTATGGTAGACGATGTTCCTCATATTTTATTTTTAAAATATATAAAAGAAAATAAATTATAAGATCAATTTATAATTAACTTTTATTTTTAAAATTACAAGAAATTTTTTCTCATGAACATACATTAATAATGGATACCCATCTAATTAATCCACTATTTCGAAACATCTAATGTCTTTTCATTGTACAGTGCACCGGCCTTCATTTTTTTAATACAATAATTAATTAGATATATTAAAAATAGATAAATTCAACCTATATTTATTGGAAATATAAAAATATTTTTTTAAACCTACTGTATTCATATATTCGCAGAGACAGAAATTTTCGGGTTTGTTACATAAATAATTTGATTTTTTTTTTTGACTTGAAGCGACAAAATAATACATTTTTAAATAAGAAAAAAAGATAACAAACAATACAGTCGGTACCAATACATAAGCGTCCTCATTTCCCCAAATGCCACGACGTCGCTCGCGCTTTCATCGATCTGCGCCGTAACCGCTCCAACCCTCGTCGATCCATGGCTTCCCCTTCTCTCTCCTCCCCGAACGCCTTTTCCGGCGGAGACGGAACCGCTCCCCTCGCGCCCCAGCCGGAGTCCCAAAACGGGGCCCTGCAGGGCGCCGACGTGGTCCCTGCCGCCTCCGAGGTCGCGGCGGCAGGAGGCGGGGGAGCTGCTCCTCCTAGCGCCGGGGAAGACGCGGAGTGCGGATTCCAAAGGCCGGAGTTTGGGAAGAATCTACTAGCGGGGACGGTCCAGCCCTACGATCGCCACCTGTTCCTCTGCTACAAGTCGCCTGAGGTGTGGCCTCCGAATGTTGAGGGGTCGGACTCCGACCGCTTGCCGAGGCTACTGGCGGCGGAGATCAAAGCTTCTAAGTCTTCGATCAGTAAGAAGGTGAACCTTTTTTTCCCAAAAAAAAAAAATTGGCGTACTTTAGGAATTCCATATATTTAATAATGCGAGCGCATATGCTGATCCGACTTCTCTTTCCGACATGTGAGCAAAAAGTGTATGCTGATCATATTTTAGTTGATAAATTATGAAATACTAATGCTTCAAATTCTTTGTCGTATCCGCAATGGATGTGTGTTATGAACGGGATATCTTGGATGCTTGCCCTAATTCTTGTTCCTGCGTTCAAAAAAGTTCTCGTGTCATCATTTCTTAACTAGTTAGTTTTTTTTTTCCTTGAAAAAAAGATAAAGGGAGAACAGACTAGTTCTCTCAAGGAAAAAGGAGGAAGTACATGCTGCTACAATTCAGCTGTAAGTCAGAAAATAGGTGGAAAGTTTTGATCCAGGAAAGAAAAAAAGCCTACAGAGATATCTTGTCTAACTTAGTAGATATCTAACAAATAAGCCACCTACCAGTCCATATGCATGTGCATTTTGATCATACAGTAATAGAGCCGAGGGTATCAAAAAATGGTACACTGCAGTTACACTTCAGGCTAAGAACTGCAGCTGAGTGGCTGTGCAGTATGGCATGGCTTCGTCAGATGAATTTTTATACACATCATAAATTGTTTCTCCTATTTGAATGAAGAACTAATGAGCCGTAAATGCCATGTTTTTTTGAAAGAATATTTCTGGCATATTACCATTGATTTTGATATCCTATGTTTCCCTCTGCACATCATGTGTGACAAGTAGGATCTTCAGATGACACAATGTATGATTTTGAGCTAAAAAATTTTCGTTGATAAAAGTTTGACATAGATTTGAAGATACGAGAACCCCTAGATTGTGTAATTGTAGTCAATAAGCATAATGTGCCTCATGAATATTTTTAGATAAATTTATGAAATCCCTCAGGCCATCATATTTTGAAGGTGGGTCTCAAACAGAACACCTTGGCAAAACCTTACCAGCTAAACTAGTTGGCACCTTTGTGCTTCAAGAGTGCTGGCAAATTTATGAGATTCCTCAGGCCATCATATTTTGTCGAAGGCAGGTTAGGAACTCAACATCTTGGCAAACGTTACCAGTTGAACTAGTTGGCACCTTCATGCTTCAAGAATGCTGGCTCATCCCACCGAAAATTTGAGATTTGTGCTCATCATTTCTGCCAGTTTTGCATTTTATATGGTGTTCATAATTTCATTAGTTTTAATAGACCATTGGTTTAGAATAGTTCCTCCCATTAGTGTCTTTCTTTGTCCATCCATTTTAACATTTCTAGTGGACCTTTCTCCATACAGACAGTTCTTGGATGCGCCATTTATCTAGTCACACAATATCATAATTCTTTTCACAATGAATAGTTTACTGAATTGGTTAATTTCAATCTTAATCAACCAACCCAAGTTGATAACACAGTAACCAATCTGAGACACAACAAGAAAACAGATACCCTCCAAGCTATGACAGAACATTGGCAGAAATGGCCAGATACATCTAGTTGGAATTGGTAGGAATCCAGCATGAATTGAATAGAGCATTCCATTCTTACCAAATTGGCGGATGGAATCTTTGGAAATAATCAGCACAGTTATAAAATCAATCCATTGTTAGGTTTTCCTCTTCCGAACCTATTGACCCTGATGACCAATATTAAGTTTTTTTTTTACTTGACTGATTCTGATCCTTTTTTTTTTAACTATGTTGATCGTTTTATACAGTTTAATGGATTGTTGGTTTTTGTTGGTTGTATCACTATTTAGTGATGAATTATTTTTTATTTATAGATTGTGATGCCATAGATTCATTCTATTTGCAGACACAAAAATAGTTTCTTTCTTCTTGTACAGCCCTTTCTGTTTATTTTTATTGAAAGATGATATGCATAAGTTTGGATCCTAAGAGAATTAAAGTTATATTCATTATGTCTTGGCTTGAAACTCTTTTTGCACCGGTTTTCGTAGACTCGTCTCACTATATCTCAAGGAGAAGATGGCACTGATTTCTCAAATGGCGATGTGTTGATCTTTCCAGATATGATAAGATACAGGTTGGTAAATAAGCTTAAAGTCTACTGAACAGCAGAATGTATAGTCACACTTCTTAGTTTTGGATTGGATTTGTTAATTGTAGGCAATTGACACATTTTGACGTCGAACCTTTTGTGGATGAAGTGCTTAAGAAAGACTCCGAGTGGAATCCTAAACCACCCGAGCCACTTTCAGGTTCATATATCTTTGTATGCGCTCATGGAAGTCGAGATCGCAGGTGTGGTGTTTGCGGTCCTGTTCTGATTAAACGATTCAAGGAAGAGATCTCATCACGAGGTCTACAGGGTGAAGTATTTGTTAGTCCTTGCTCTCACGTTGGTGGTCATAAGTATGCTGGAAATGTTATCATATTTAGCCCAACTGTCAGTGAAGCAGTGTCCGGTCATTGGTAAGGATAAAATATCATATGGTATAAGTTCTTTGTCGTCATTTCTCTTCCATATTTAGTTTCTATAACAATGCTCTTCTCTTATATATTCTTTAAAGTGGAAATAATGGTTTTTTGTTTTTGTTGTGCCTAAGGTATGGTTATGTGACTCCTGAGGATGTACCTACATTGCTGGAGCAACACATTGGAAAAGGAAAAATTATAGAGCATCTTTGGAGGTACCTTATTGTCTTGCATGAGGTCATATATTTATTTGAATTGTGCTCGAAGTATCACGCAAAATAGTAGTCATTCACCATCTATTCTTTACATATTCAGAAAGAATGCTTTGACAACCATTATCTTGCTTTATATGGAAGCAAACCTTGTGCCTTGTGCAATTGAACCAATTAGTTTCATGTTGGATCAGGGGACAAATGGGTTTATCTGAGGATGAACAGAAAGCCGCTCTGAATCTTCTCAAAGTCCAGCCTGATGTGGGATCAGCTGAAAACAATAATAAAGAGTTCATCAATGCCTCTGTTAATGGCGGCACTAATGCTGCAACACCTGTTGAGAGTTGCTGTCAAGGGAATCCAAATTCTACTTGCTGCCAAGTTACACCAATGGAAAAACCCATAGTGAGCAAAACTGAAGATGAAAGTGCTCAAGAGATTGAACAGGAGAGCGGCAACAAATACCGTGACGCTAGCAACAACCAAGGTCCACGCACCAGGAAGCTCTACAAGTTGCCTACCTGGATTGAGAGCTGGGAACGAGAAGATACATATGCCGCCCTTGCTGTGGTCACAGCCATTGCTTCTGTCGCAGTCGCTTATAGCTACTACAGGCAGCCTAGATAAGAGTAGTTTATGATGCCTTGCAATTAACCTACTGCTAATTGTGGTGCTATTTCTGTGTCTCCGTTTGTGTTTGTTTTGAGGCCGTAGTATGTGTGCCTTCGACATAGAAATAATATGTTGGTACTTTAGCTTGAGCTTTTGAATACCATGAATCCAAATGCTACGAGTAACTGGCCAGGGATGTTAGCTTTTGAATAGTATGAATGTGGATGCAATATGATCGGGCGATGTTTCATGTTTTTCAAGTTCTAAATTGTTGATTTCAGTAGTCAGTTTAGAATCTCTTTTTCTTTTCTTAATTCACAAAACTTTTTTTTTAAACGTTTGAGATAAACAAGTAATTTTACTTATGGGTTGTTTTAGGCACTGGCTAGTTCAAACAAGCTCAAGTGTCTAGGGAACAAATACACAGACATTTAATTGTCAAAAGTTTTTCTTCACCGCTATCAAATATCTTATATCAATTGTCAAATTTTTTTACCGACTTAATAAAATTATTTAAATTTTATAAAAATTATTTTAAGTTTGTCAAATTTATTTTAAAACAGTTATAATAATCAATTAGATAGTTGCTACATAATTATAATTGAACCTAAATATTAAATTCTTCCACTTTGAATACTAAATTCTAAAATCTAAATATTTTTTTATTAATTTGGTTAAAATTATTTAAATTTTATAAAAAATAGTTGAAATTTCTAAGTAGTTGTTACGCTATAACATTATAATATTATTATATTAATTATTATACATTGTAGCTTGCTATAATATTAAAAATAAAATAATTTTACGATAAAATATACAGGGAAGTATCCATGATAATTTTTATAAAAAGTATACTCATTTTGTAATTTATTAAATATAGATATCCTTGTTATTTTGATTTTTATTTTCCTGCCTGCAGTGATATTTCAGTTTATAATGATGAGAGTAAAAGATTATTCCTCCTAAGAATCAGTATCATCAGCCCCACGATTAAAATTATTATAAATGAATTAAATCTTCATGATATCTTAATTAAAATTTATTTATCTTCCTTGAATACCAATTAATTAAATAAATAAATTTAAATAACTGATTAAACTAAATAATAAAATTGAAGACATATATGTTTAATTTTTTAATATTCGTGAATCAAATATTAATGAATAATATTAATCATGTGAATTAATAAATCTTTTATCAACCAGTTAAATAATTAAACAAACTTTTAAAATGAAAAAATAAATTTTAAATTTTAAATTCAATAATCATTAATCATTAATCATTGATCTAAAAGTTTTAAACAACCAAAAAAAATGTAAATTACGAATCCGATAATATCTAAACGAATCAAATTTAAGCTAAACTTAAATTAGAAGCTAGATAACATCTAAATAAATTAAACTCAAGTCAAACTTGAACCAAGCTCAAGTTTATAAAAAATAAACTAAACTAAACTTAAATAATTATTTTAAAATTTTAATTCATTTTAACTCGATTCAATTTAGCTCAATTATTTTATTAAATACGTTTGATCCCTCTAAAATTTAGGTCGGTATCTAGGGATGGTAGTGGATAGCTCAATATACTTGTTAGTTGTTCCTCATCTCACACTCCTTTGATCTTGATTGGGTGAATATTTTTCATGGAAAAGAAGATAGAGATATGTGTTGATGACAAATAATAGAGACAAATTAAATCTTTTTTTCTAAGACAAAAAGTGGGCTAAAGTTTTTACTTTTTCAATAAAAAAATAAGACTTATATATATATATATATATATATATGATAGGATATGAATAAAATTTTATCACATTTGTTTCCATACACATATCTAAAATACTCATATGTGAATACATATTTACTATAATTAAGTATAAAAAACATTTCCATATTATTCGGATCGGATGTCCAATATGATGAAATTATTATCCCTATATGTATCTTTACCGTCCTATTCATAATAAAATATTTTATATCTATTAACTAAAAATAATTTCAACAACAATATCGGAGCACACATCCATTTCTCATGGTTCACACAATGCAACGCGTGTCTTCAAAGTTCAAACCTTGCAGAAGGAACAGCGACAGAGATTGTCATGGCCGCCACTTCCAACAATGATGAGTGTTACTTTCCACAGTAGGATCTGTCCTCCGGTCAAATGCTACAGCAAATTCTTGTCATCTCACTGAACGAGATAGAGTCGAATACACTGGTGGAGAAGGCCAGATAACCCATCTGGACCTTTTCCATCATCCTTCTCCCTGTCTTCTTTCTCTAATAATGAACGAAGCATCGTATCCTGCTACCAACTTGATATTTTCTAGCTAGCCCTGGAACCTTTGCCTTCTCTCTCTAGATCTATCTCTCTGGATATGGATACCATCAAAAAAGAGATATTTTTGGAGTGACTGAGTGCCACGGGGATCATAAATCTCCGTGTGGATCACTGTGTTTTCACATGACAAACGATTGTAGATTGGGCCATTAATTGCACCTTGTGTCCTTTCCACAGGAAGGAATAAATGCATTCAACTTTGACAAGAATGATTCATTTTCTTTCCATAATATTCTTTCAAGACGACGACAACAACCATCGATAATTCGCCCATAATATATGGAAGATAAGTTGGTGATACTGAAGATTATAGCTAGGATATGATATGATGGCTTTATGTAGGTTCTAATTGCCTGGGAGAAAAGGGTGATGCATGAACAGTCATGGACCAGCTGCCTGGACAATCAATCTCGTTAGTAATATTATTGTTTTCTTCCATTTGTAAGTTTAGGGCTATAGACTAAAGTGAGTGAATGGCATGCAGTATCAAATAGATCCACTCTGCTTTCTCCCAAATCTAACTACATATACAGACAAGAACATATTGTTGGCACTGCACACTGGATTGATATTACATTAAAAGGAATTAATGCTAAATAGAACAACCCTAAGATTTCTTCCATTAAAAGGAATGTTTGATAAAGATTTGAGTTCATTAAAGTTTTAACTTTGGATAAGATTAGTCTACAGAGGGCAAATAAGAAAACATCCTTTCATTAATCATCTATATATAAAGTGTCTTCAAGCATGAGTTGTAATTAATTACTGCCTTAGCTTCTCTTTTACATTTCACAAATAAACTCCACCTTTATATATATATATATACAGATTAAAAATATATAGATGATTTATATAGGCATAGATATCCAACAGTCTCAATTTGTGAATTCCAATTATTGAAATATTTAGGAAGTGAATTAGTGGAGGATTCAATGTTTTGTGGAAATATATATACAATTTAGCTGATTTACAAGCTAGTAGACACTCATAGAAGGAACAAGAGGAAGAGCATCTATCTAAGGAATAAGAATCATTAATGCTGCACCCAACTAAGTTTAATATATAGCAAATTATTAAAGGATCGTCTTAAGCTTGGATCACGTACATCTATAAAGACCGAATTCGTGTAAGATCACAAATTTTGATGTGAAATTAATTATATTTAACCAAACTTGATTCTTTTTGGATTGGTCCTAGTGTCACATATTTGTCCCATAGCTATCCAAGTATTGAATTATTATAAAATAGCAATATTCAAGCTAGAAAACAAAAGAACAAGTGTAGCTAGTCTTCAATGCCATAAAATTGCTTTTATATTTAACTGTGTACATCTCATTTCAAATTACTTAATTAGACAATGTAAGGTTTTGAGATCAATAAAATTTAACTCTCTTCCTTTTTAGTTAATTTCCTTAAACAACTACTATTTGAGCATACATAATTAAAGAGAAGTAACTACTGCACATGTATTCAAACATCAAATGCATGTTTTAGACACTAGGAAATGATCGATATCGAGAGCTTTATTCCCCAAAATAAGTTTTTGTTTTTTTTTTACATCGATCCAACTTTAAAAGTACATAGGAGCTTTAAGAGCGTAGTATACAAGTGATTATATATATATATATACTGAAAACAGTCGACGTGCATGCATATCGATGAAGGAATTGATCAGAGGCAGCAGAAATATAATTGATGTAATCTTGGAGTTAGATAGTTTGGGAGGCCTCGATCTGATCCATGAGCGTGATGCGAGTCTGATGGAACTTGGCAATGAAGGCGGAGGCTTTGCTGTCGACGTCTACCTCCCCGACCCACCTGCCTCTTCCGGCGTCCTCTTCCTCGAACTCATCGCTAGGCCACACCTTCCTCTGCGCGTACTCATCCCCCTCGTACTCGGACTCGGACCCGTACTTGTTCTTCTTGTTGGAGGAGGCGTTGAAGAGGCCGCAGAAAGATACTGAAGACTGGCTTCCTCCCATCGATTAGATTTGTATGTAGGTTTGGGGGGTTCCTCGGTCAGTCAAGGCTTGGGACTGAGGAGAAGGGAGAGGATCCTCTCCATTTATATAGAGAGAGCTGGAGACCTCCCTCGCTTGCACCGGCGCCGCCATGAGGTGAGTTGACTACTCGTAATTAAGAGCTAGAGCTAGCTTAGCTTTTCAGGGGAGATAGATTCTGCAGCCACTCTTTCTTTCAGATGCAATAAGATAGAGATATCTATATATATATCTGATATATATATGTTGCTTGTACAGTCGGAAAAGGATTTATTTTTAGTATATATATATAAAACAAAAACTACTATTGAACACACTAACTAATCAAATAAAGTTAAAACGATAATTTCTCAAAGTTAAAATTAAATGATGATGGCTCAAATAGCGCACTTAAAATTTGGAATTGCCAAGGCGTATCTAGATAACTAGATTTGAGAATGCCAAAAGACACATTTCTTTTTCATTCCAGGGTACTTTCCTCCCTCATTAAATTATATTTATATTTTAATAAATAATTCTCTAAATGTATTTATTTTTAATTTTAAAACTTTAATAAAAATTTAAAAATATAAAAGAAGAAATATATATATATATAAAAGAATAAAAAAATAAATTAAATTAATAATGAAAACTGATCCTATTAATAGAAATAAAAATTGTTTTGAAGCTTAAATATGAGTATCATTATGATATTGATTTTTAAATATCGGCACCATTGTAATGTTGATTTTTTAAAAGTAAAGAAAGACATATTTAGACTTTAAGAGATAGTAAAAATCCACAAGAGTTGTAATGGATTTAATCGGATTCTCTAAGTCCATCAATGAATTTTAATTGAAATCCATTGATGAATCTAAGGGAATTAGATTTTGAGGGTAGTGCAATAAAGATATTTATGATGTTCATGTCTGGTTCTGACATCTTTACAATAAGTTATGTGTATGTGTCAATTGTTTACTTCATAAGACCTTAACTTTTGATTCGAATGACTTTCTACTTGTCAAATCAAAGCTCGTTCAAAGATTTACATTTGTTACCAGGTGAAACTTATAACAATTCATTTTCAAGTCCAACAAAAAATCATTTATAACCTTTTTAGATTCATCAATGAGTTTCAAGTAAAACCCATTAATGACCTATAGAGGTTTAATCAAACTCATTCTATGTTCTATAAATTTCTGAAGTATCCTAGAGTCTATATGCGCCCAGAAATATCAACTTGAAGTCATTAAAGTTAGTGACAAGAAGATTTTCAAAATTTATGACTTTAAAATAATTAACACGTATACATAACTTATTGTATAGATGTCAGAACCATAAATGAGCACAATAAATATCTTCTCTACACTATCCTTTTCCATTATATATCAACTTTTTAGAAATTCAAATTCCCTAAGTTTATCAATGAGTTTTGGTCAAAACTTATTGATAGACCTATAGAGCTACAATTAGACCCAATCCTACTCCTATAGGTTTTTGCAGTGCTCCCGAAATCCAAATATGTCTTTCTTTATTATTTTTAAAAATTAACATTAAAGTTGTGCTAGTGTTTTAGGTTGTGTTAATTTTTAAATATCAGCATCGTAGCGATGTAATGTATTAAACTGTGGTGTTGATTTTTAAGCTTTGATACTGGATTTTAAAAATTAACACCAAAATGATTTTTCATTTCATTTATTATTATTTTTTATTAATACAATCAGTGTTGTTAGTAATTTTATTTTATTTTTTATTCTTTTATAATTAGATATTAAAAATATATTTTTTATTAATCTTCTTTTATATTTTAAAATTTTAATTAAAGTTTAAAAATTAAAAATAAATAAATTTAAAGGATTATTTATTTAAATTTAAGTTTTATTTAATTTAAGATGAAATAGAAGAAAGAAAAGAGAAAAAGAGGAAAGATGTTATCTGCAAAGAGAGAAGAGAAGAAAGAGAAAAGACAAGAAAAGAGATGTACTTTTGGGGTTCTCAAATCCGGTGGACAATCCCAAATCTCGGATTCGTCCTTTGAACAATTACTGAAGTTAAAAATATAAAATTTTAAACAATCAAATAACTTTAATTAAAAGCTTGAAAACAGGATTAACCATGAGCTAAATTCCAATGAAGCCCAAGCCAAGTTAAGCCATGCTCAAACAATCATTCATTTTTCAAATGTATGCCTGCTTAGTTAATTTTAAGCTCTGATAATTAACTTAATTACCTTTGAACAATAGATCAGCTAGCTGCTCGGCGCATGCACAAGCGATAGCTGGCCTGATCTTCCCCTATTGCTGCTAGTAGCGATGGTGGTGGCTCATATCCACGTCGAGATTAGTTGGACAAACACGCATCTTCCCTCAACATGGAATAGAAACGGGTTTACACACTCGATTGATCGATCGATTGATTGGTCAGTCAGTCTCCGACTTCAATGCAAACCTTGTTGATCCTTATTGTGGCCGGCGCAACTCAATGACAATGATGGAGGAAATTAGCATGAGGCTGTTGCACCTGAATGGAGGCCAAGCTGAAGATTCCACACAGTAGTCCAGTGGAATTAGCATGAGGCTGTTGCACCTGAATGGATCGCCTTCAGCAGCATGAGGCTGTTGCGCCATGAGGAGGCCAAGCTGAAGATTCCACACAGTACTACTCCAGTTCTCTACTTCGTCCTGAGCACCTGAATGGAGGAAATTAGGAACCCAAAGGACATTAATTCTTTGGGAATCTTTACAGCTATATTAATTCATACATAAAACAAATGGGTGAGTTATTGACCTCCCCTTTAATCTGACACCTGTTGTTTAAAGCTTGATATTCAACTGCTTTTAGGACACTACAAAAGCTGACTGTCACTCTCTTTTGGCATGCGTGCTTTCAGGTGACCCTTCGAGCACTCTACTAGCTGTGGATCCTTCTTAAATCATTCATTCATTTCTTTTGCAGTTACCGCTGTTGCATTTACGGCTTGATGCTGATTACAGGGTGATAGACTTGCTAGAATAAGAAAAGTGAAAAAAAAAAAATCCTTCTATCTCTTAGTCAACTTGATCTTGATGGTCAACTATAAATTCATCCTGTAATTTTACTCCATTCACGTAACTAAGATGGATTGTGATGAGTGTAATCTTCACGTTCAGCATTTTGATTCTGTTAGATGTAGCGTGCTATGGCCCAAGTACAATTTACTAGCGGGCCGGGCCGGGCCGGGCCGACCCAGCCCTGAAGACAGCAAGTAGACATTCAGATCGATCTCCGCCTTTCGAGAATCGAGGGGCGTCTCCGGTTTGGGCACGGTGAGTTCCCGACAGAAGAGGTATATGAACGGGATTGGCTCGTTCGGGTTCCCCGAGGCTTTCTAGATGAATGAGGAGGACAGTGATCCGGTGGACCTGCGTTCTTCCGTTGGCTACAGGATGGAGGGCAGAGTCGTATCGCTAGCATGGAAAGTTCTCATCGATCCCCACGGCACAGCATATTTCCCTAGAGGTACCTGTCTTCTGATTTGATTCCAGTTTAAAAGGAACAAATTTATGATTTTTCAGCTTGCAAAGAACAATAATGTGGGCAGATGGAAGAAAAGAATTTGGTTATCTTGTTTGCTTTAGATACTCTTGTCATCTTGTGCTTGATGATTGCGTCTCACAAATGGTAAGGTATAAGAGCGTTCGTCAAGCAAGGAAATAAAGCATGACAATAATGTAATATGCTCTAATTTTTTATGGTTACGGAGGCATATAATTTATGGAAAACTCTTTATCCGTGACCATTGATCTTGGCCCTTATCCATGTTTTAGAAATAATGTATGAAACGCATCTAACAAGATAAAATAAAATATAATATCCAATTAAGAAATAAATACTTCAGCAAAGCAAAATATCAAAGATAGTGACAAACTCATTAGTGTTAGTGCAATGGAACCCTGTTATGGCAAAAAAGTCTAAGTAAATATATTTTATATGTGTATTTGTTTGAGTCATGCAAAATTGGATAGATACACAATTAGAGATAACTTAGAGTGACCAAGGCTAATGACCTGATAGTTTAAGATTTGAAGAGATCAAACAAGGATGAAATGGGACTTATGAGAGATAACAAGATACGTGTGAGCAAAGATGGATTAAATAGGCAAAATGTGAAGGATAACACGTAGTCCAGAGTTCCAGTGCACCCTGTGGGATGAGAAACCTGACACAAGGCAACCTTGTAGTGAAGGACTTATAAGGGCATCCACAATGAAAAATATTTAGAGAGGATATTTCTCCAAATATCCCTCGTTGAAAGAGGAGAGGATAGGAATATTTAGAAATATCGCAAAAGGTTTTGCCCGGTGTTTTTTTAATTTTTGTTTAAAAAACAAAAGAAAACCAAAAAAAAGAACGAAAAGCTACAGCATTGTGGCGTGTGTGGGTGCAGTCCAGATCCTCTAGGCCGCAACCCCTAGTCCACTCCTAGACCAGAGGTGATTCATAGGTGGGATTCCATGGATCCCACCTGTATAGTAGATGGGGTCCATGGAATCTCACCTATGAGTCAGCTGGTCCATCCTCTGGACCACACTTTGTGCTCCAGAGGATCCGTGCTCGTGTGGGTGGGGCCCATGGCAACGGTTACTTCATAATTTAATTCTTTTTGTTATTTTTTTAAATTCAATGAACATTTAATTTTATTTAAATGTAAAAATTAGATGTGAATTAATAAAATAATCGTAAAACACATAAATATTTGGTTGGTGAGATATTTGATTAAGGAATTTGGGATATTTGGGAGTGAGATTTTTTGATGGATGAAATACATAAATATTTGATTGGTAAAATATTTGATTGTAGGATTTAGGATATTTGAGAAGTAAGATATTTGAATGATGATGTAAATGTGGGGACCACCAATATTTGAGAGAAATATTCTCTCTTATTGTGGATGCTCTAAGGTAGACTATTGGTGAGTTGAAAGATATATACTTGGAAGAGAATAAATTTCAACTTAGACAGACTCAACCATTAGGACGGTCGTAGTCAATAATCTAGTTAATTGAAGGGTGTCCTGAGTTGGGTGGTGGTTGAGTAGATCAAGTAGTCAACTCAAGTACATCAGTTAGCAAATAGAATGTTTTTATTCAAGGATAAGTTAAGAGTGAGTCGACTGGGATAGTCTAGATGATTAATCGTGGCTAAGTCGATTATGGAGTTGAATCAATCTGATCAACTAACGATCAAAACGATGCTGATCACGGTTGTGTCAAATGGAAATTGATTTATCATGCATCAATCAATTGATCTAAGCATCTAGTTGACTAAAATTGCACCAGAAAATTGGAGAGAACCATTGATAAGAACAATTTACACAACAGTTGGATGGATAATATCTAGTAAAGTCCAGCTGAGATCAATGGAGGCCTATTTTAACTAATGCTTGCTGTTACATCCTTGTAATTCTCTGAGGTCAAAGCAATCACTTCTCTCCTCAATTATAAGCTTCAATTGTAACTTCATTGAAAGTTTGTAAAAGTTTCTCCACCTCCAAAAGAAGTCTTAGAAGGAGAAAGCATAGACGGCATTCGAAAGTGATCCGCTAAAAGAATGAGCATGTGTTAGCATGTGTCCGCTTTCACCTCATTAAATAAATTTGGAGCATTTGTACTATTGTAGGGTTATTGTTTCTCTAGACTTGAGCTGGATTGGGATTCTAGCGAAGTTTTTATCTTATTTGGGAGTAAGAAAAGGACAAAAATGGAATAAACTAACCTTGATTAGCTTGAAATTTCAAAAATCATCTGAGCAACACCAACCAGTGTGCTAGATACGGTAGAAATGATCTTCTGCATTTAATTTTCAGTTATTAACTTCTGGTGACTTGTTTATCTCAGGAAGCAAGTTCTGGTCTCGCTACTCGTAACCAAATCTCAAACAGTTTAGGGAGTTCGAGTGGTGAAGGCAATGCATAGCTACCAGTAAGAGAACTACAAGCATGTCTGGAGAAGGAAATCACTAGAACAGTTCGGATAGTAGAAGAGTCTTCTCTGGACATGGATGAGTCCGTACATAACCTTGGGCAGAGGTCAAGTGAATCAACTCAGGCAGGCTGATCCTTCGGAAAGATTCATAGTGTCGTACTGTAGTGAACATGGATCATTCTTATGAGAGTCGTTTCTACATTCATATCCTGTTTTTGGGAGTATATTTTTTACTCAAACTAATGGCCAGGTGGGGCTTCCACTTGAATAGACTTTGTACAGCTAGATGGAATCAGGTGCAACCTATGAATATTTTACTTTATCATGGCATTCATAATTCAATTCCAAGTTCCACTTAGCAAAAGTTCCTCTGTCAAAAGCAAAAGTTCACAGTTGATCAATTAGATCCTTTTAGAATTCTCATCTTCAAAGAAACTGCTGTTGATACTTAACTTTTGACCACTGATGGCCCTCTATTATTCACCCCAAAAACTTGATTACTAAAAGGTTTTCATAATGAAGTGGACTTTCAGGGATAGGAAGGCATACTTACGGTTAGGCTCATAAAGTTGGCCATTGAGATAAGCCTGCTCTTGAACTGAGGAGAGCCTACCGAGTAGCAGGTCCAAACAAATTAGATGATTAAGAAAACTTTCGCTGTAGAGTGTTCATAGGCATAGCTCATAGCTAAAGCCACATTTTTCTTTTACTCCAATGCTACTTTACTTTTCGTCCTTGTCAATCTTTCTCAATTATGTTTCATTCACTCACATGGTGGATGCCTTTGGAGAGCCGATGAGTGAGATTGTGACAGATCGACTGGTTGACTTATATTTAATTATTTAGATATGCATGAGTTTTTTTCCCTGAAAATAGGTCTCTTCTATTAATTGGACATCCGTGAGGACGTTGACTCACATTTAAGCTCCAATTTATTGTGGCGTGTGATTGGCATGACAATATAGGTAGGTTTTTCCTAGTAGAAAAATAGCTCCTCATAGCCAATCCACTTTGACTTCTCTGATAAAATTACACGTTATATCCCCATCCTGAGTTGTCATGGATGGTGATAGCTTTGCTTTCTTCTCCAACGTTGCTGAATCGATCCCTTGCTGGATAAAGCCACTAAAGTAGGGTCCCTGATGAAGAATTTTTGGCAGAAAAAGGTGACCATGAATGGGAATCCTTGTTCACATCAATATGATTAATCTAACCTGATGAAGGACAAGGAAATTTTGAAGTCATGGCACCAATTAAGAGGCAAAAAAGTTCATCAGTTCAGTAACAGGAATCCTATACGTTTCTTAGACCTGATTGATGACATTTCTCGAGGGCAAAAATAATTTCCACCAAGAGCAGCTGTTCTTCTTCCATGTATTTGTTTCTACTCTTAGGATACATGGCACTTTAAACAATGTTATGTCATCTAAATCTCCTTTTTTTTTCCTGCCTAATTAAACATTCTTGTGATATTTACAGAAATAAAAAATGCAGGTGTGGTGCTGCAATGGTAATTAGGATACAACTGTCACAATGCCACCTTCAATGAAACAAAATTTGCTACTTTCTGAACATGAGGAAGATTAAGGTGCTTTTTCTCCTGATTCGTTGATTATAGCTGGTTCGATAGTTATCACATCGATGAAATCACTGTCTGTGTCTATTTGGAGCTCTTTAAACATTGCCATAACTTGAATCATTGTGGGTCTTTTCAGCGGTCGATCATCCAAGCACTGACCGGCGATATTCAGATATCTGAAGAGCTCGGCTACCTCAGATTTTGTCTTCATCAAGTCAGGATCAAAGATTTCACTGTACCTATTCTCTTTCACCAATTGTTTAGCCCAGCCAACAAGGTTGTTGTCCCCGAATTCGGTTGGGTCGATGGGTTTCTTCCCTGATAGGAGCTCCAAGAGCACTACCCCGTAGCTATACACATCCCCTTTTGTTGTGCACCTAAAGCTCTGGTAGTACTCTGGTGGCACATAGCCGGGTGTTCCAGCTAGTGTGCTCACACTAAGATGAGTGTCGAGAGCATTCATAAGCCTCGCCATTCCGAAATCAGATACGCAGGCCTCCAAGTTCTCATCCAGGAGAACGTTGCTGGATTTCATGTCTCTGTGTATGATGTGAGGAATACAACTATGATGAAGGAAAGCAAGCCCCCTAGCTGATCCGATTGCAATCTTCTTTCTCGCTGCCCAATCCAGCCTGATGGCTCCGCCCTTTGCCTTTTCATGAAGAAGATCATCTAAGCTTCCGAACTTCATGTAATCGTAGACCAAAAGCCTCTCTTCGCCAATCTTGCAGTACCCGAGCAGAGGTACAAGGTTTCGATGCTTTATTTTGCCAATTGTCTCCATTTCTGCAGTGAACTCCCGATCCCCCTGGCCAGTGACCTGTATTAGCTTCTTGATTGCAACCACTGTTCCATCTTTGAGCCGAGCCTTGTAGACCTCTCCAAAGCCGCCGGAACCAATCAAGCTGTCAGCACTGAAGCCATTGGTGGCCTCAAGGAGGTGCGCAAATGTTAGCTTCCTCAGAGGTTTCTCAAATGTGGCAACATTGATGCTGAGAGGCTCAAGAACACCAGAGAGCTTCCAGCTATTCGTCCCGGAGGTGGGGAGACTCTCGACGTAGCCAACTCTCATGTTCTCAGTTTTCTGTTGCTTCTTCATCCGATATAGAGCCAATACAAGTGAAAATATGATCAGCACAGATATCACAATGCCAATGAAAACGCTGCCACCGAAGTACCTCCTCCTCTGACCAGAATCATAGGACAAGTCGTGGCCTCTGGCTTTAGCCCCGCATGGGGACAAAGGTAGCCCGCAAAGGCCAGAATTGTTCGCATAGCGAGATGATGGGAATGTTGTAAGCTGGCCTGTGGTTGGAATTGGACCGGTGAGGTTGTTGTTAGAGACATCCAAGTCGCTTAGGAATGTAAGACTTCCTAGTCCCGCAGGGAGGTAGCCTGTGAGATGATTGTTGGAGACATCAAGAACACCGATGGATTTTAAACCGCCAAAAGATTCAGGTATTGAACCAATTAGCTGATTGTGCCCCATGTTGAGAACTTGGAGGTATTCCATCAACCCAATGTTCTCCGGTATTGTTCCTGAGAGCAAGTTGTATGAGAGGTCTAGGTAGATCATACTTCCATTTCTTGCAAAAGTATAGACAGTTGTTCCAGTGTAGATTCTAGTGGCAGGACAAGAATGCACCAGGGGGAAGTTAGCTAGCCTCTCTGTCCTGATGTCTTCGAACTCAAACAGCACGCCAGCACCCGGGCATATGTTCCCCGCTTCATTTCTCAAGAATGCAAATTGCTTACCCGAGACAATTCCGGGGACTATATGCCCTTCTTGTGCTGCAAGGGATGGAGGAATGTGACCTATAAGGCCATTGCTGGCGAGATCAAGCCATATGAGATTCCGACAGCTACCAAGTCCCTCTGGTATCTTGCCCGAAAGCAAGTTGTTGCCTAGTTGGAGGATAGCCAGGCTGTGGAGGTTTCCAATACCGATAGGAATGCTTCCTGTGAGCAGGTTTCCTGAGAGAGAAACCCAAATAAGATTCACGCAGTTGGAGAAGGAGGGTGGGATGCTGCCACTGATCCTGTTGTAGCTCAGAATTAAAGTCTCCATTGTGGCATTGTTTGAGCAGAGGATATCAGGAATCTCGCCGGAGAGATTGTTAGCCCAGATCACTAAGTCCACAAGCTTCGGCAGCGACCAGATTCCAGGTGGAACCGGCCCACTCAATTCATTAAAGCTAAGATCAAGTGTTTGAAGATTACTGCAGTTGCCAAGGTCCACGGGCACTGCTCCTGAGAGAAAATTGTTTGGCAGCAAGATCTTCTGAAGCTTAGGGAGAGAGGAGCAGAGGCCGGTGGGCATTTCACCGGTGAAGCCATTGGAACCGAGATCCATAACCTCAAGCGACAGACAGCTCGTCAATGCCTCCAATGGAACAGGGCCGGTGATGTTGTTGAACGGGAGGTGGAGATATCGCAGAGCAAGCATAGTGCTAATGACTTCCTCGACGAAATTGCCAGATAGCTGGTTGTCTCCGAGTTCCAACCGCACCAGCGATGAGCATGAGTTGAAGGTCGAAGGCAAGCCACCGGTGAGGCTGTTTCCAGAGAGGTTGAGCTCAACCAGAGTCCCACATGTATGGCCCAGTTCACGCGGGATCTCGCCCCAAAATTGGTTGTTTGCCATCGACAACCGCCGCAAATTTGAAAAATTTCCCAAGAAGGACGGGATCTGTCTGGTGAATTTATTTCCGGAGAAGTCGAGCTCGGTGAGCTGCTTGCAGTTGACCAAGCTCAGGGGAAGCCCGGCGCCGCTCAGGCCAGTGTAGGACAAATCGAGCACCTCGATGCTTCCGCAGGCTCCAAAATTGAAGCTTGAGAAGTCGCCGGAGAGATTGTTGTGGGAGAGGTCGAGAGTGGCAAGGTTGGAACACGACGGCAGGGCGGCGCCCAGCCTGGCGGCGAGCTTGTTGTCGGAGATATTGAGGAAAGTGAGATTGGCGCAGTTCGATATGGAGTAGTTGAGCAGCCCGGCGTCGGAAATGCGGTTGCGAGACAAGTCCAGCACACGGATCGCGGCGCTGAAGGGAAAGATGCCTCCGGCGATTGTGTTCCGCGAGAGGTTGAGCGAAATCAAGCTCCGGCAGGAGGCCAAGAACCCGGCGGGGACGGTCGCGTTCAAGGCGTTCAACGAAATGTCCACCGTCTCAAAACTGCAGGTTTGGGCGGCGAAGCCGGCGCTGCCGTGGGAGAGGTTGCCGTAGAAGGAGTTCCCCCGGAGATTGATATCTCGCAGCGCCGTGAGCTCCATGAGATGCTCGAGGCTGAGTCGGCCGCTGAGGCCCATGTTGCTGAGGTTGAGGCTGCGAACCCGGCCGTCGGACTTGGAGCAGAAGACGCCGGTCCAGGAACAGGGGCCGCCACTCGAGCTGGAGCCGGACAAATTCCAGCTCCGCAGGAAGCCGTCGGGATCGGAATCGACGGAGCTGTTCTTGAATTGGATCAAAGCAGAGGCCTCCTCCAGCGTCTCCACGGAGGAAGAAGGCAAAGCAAGCATGCACTTAACGAAAAAGACGAAGAACAGTTTCAGGCCACCTCTCTCCATACCTCCAGATAATTCACAGGGAACAGAGGCGACTCCTTTCTGATACGCTACTCCTCTTCCTCCTCCGCCTTTCGAGCCCTCACATCGCCGGCGGAGAAGAATAAAGATCCAAATTTGCAGTCAAAGACTTGATCTGCAGGCAAATCAACACAAATCATGATAAAACAAACGGATGAAATTCTTCATGGAATCCTCAAACCAAAACAAACCCGTCTAAAAACAAGAGAGAGAGAGAGAGAAAAAAAAAACTCACCTTTTTGAGCTGCCGGAATCGATCTCTTGCAGAGATGAAGAAGAGACGGGACGGAAGCAATCAAAATGTGAAGGTTTAAGCAAAATTAGGAGAGGTTTTGCGTCGGAGGAGAGAAGAGAAGAGTAGAGAAGAGAAAGAAAGCGAATTAAACTATCAAAGAAGGCGATTAATTAAACCAAGTTAATAGATTTGCTTCCTTGCTTCCTTCCTTCCTCCATCTTCGTCTGTGTTAATTAAGCTAAGCAAGCAGTGAAGCAGGGCCCTTCTTTTTCTCTCCCTGTCCCTCCCTCCCTCGCTCTCCCTGCCGGTCAAACTGGGATTTGATGCTCCCGAGTCCGCCTTTTTGGCATCCCTCTTTCCCAAAACATAAACAAATCCATCCCACCAACTTATAAAAATCTAACTTCGAATCCGCAACATCTCCTTCTCCAATCACAACGTTCATAATTTATCTAAGTAGCAGCATCTAGCGCTCTCTCTCTCTCTCTCTCTATGAAACAGCTGTCGCCCCCGAAGTTTTGTTCGGCTCGAAGCGAAGTGATGAGTCGACGACCCATCATCATTCTCGACGCACCATATTTTGATGCGGCTTGGACTGGACATGGACGGCCACATGCGTATCCATTTATTTAAGTCTTAGATTAGATTAGGTTGGATCAGATAGGGAAATAACAAATCTTTCTCGAGCCTGTACTTGGATCTTGTCTAATTAATGCGGCCGCCCGGTTAAATTCAGCCTGCGCGAACCGGCGAATCGTTGGATCCGGTTCGATCCAACACGCCGGTCACCTACGCCACCTAATCGTTTGACCTTTCCCCAAGTAGCTAGCGGCGGCAGGTCCGTTAGGCGGAAGGTCTCGCCAAGTGGCACCGGATCGAGCAATCAGATGGAAACCAGGTACGCCGAGGAGAATTTTAAAATTATGGAAATTATTATTATTTTTATTATTATTATTATTTTTAATGCAATTCGTCAATTTCTAAGAGATAAAATGGAGAAAAGCTAAGATCATATAAAATAAGATGAGTGATTAGAAGAAATAAAGAAAGTAGGTACAAGGTTTGAAAAAATAGTGAAAATGGGTGTTGGATTAGGAAACGTTGCTTACTGGAGATGTACAGTGGCAATTTTGTAGTTATTGGGGGTTAGGTGGCGGCTAGACTGAACGAATTCCACGGCCGCTTGTTCGGAAAAAAAAAAAGAAATGTATTTTTTTTAAAAATTAACAGCTAATAAATAGAAAACGAAGCTGAATAGATAATTACAGATTTAACGTTTGGGTCTGGTGGTTGTGGCGTCGAGATTTCTACGAATATTTTTTCTTTTTTGAATTATTTGAGTGATGGATGAAAAATCTCTATGGAATTAAATCGATCATTTTGAGAATTAATTGATTTTAAAAAAATAAATACTTGAATTCAAAAATATATTTAATTCATTAACAAGTTTATATTATCAACAAATTTAAAATATAAAAATTTTAAACGATTAAGCCAATTATATTATTATCAAATAATAAGTCTGAACACCGAGAAACTGGGCTCGACCGTTTACCGCCCCCATTTAAACAGCTGTTTCATATTAATTTTTGTATTTATATAATAATTAATTAATAAATCAACTGATTCGTCGTCGTGTGGTGCTTATCTATTCGCACCGGTGGGGCCCGGCGCAACGCAATCGGCGGGTACACGAGCGGCACTTAATTTTCGTATCGTACCGGATAACGACTCGTGGCAGACAAGAGACAAACTAACCGCCGGGACCCCGGATCCGCTCACCGCGCCGCGTGAGCTTACCTCCATGGGTATTTTGGGTACGGAAAAAGGGCGGGCGTGGTACGGACCCGAACCCGCACGTGCGAGCTCCAAATGGGATTTTTTTTTAAATTCATATAAAAATAATCAATGATTAAAAAAACATTATTCAAATACAACTATTTATTTTTAAAATTCAAATCGACTCATGATTGGTTATGGAAATCAAAACTAAATTGAAATATTTTAATTTGAAACAAATAAAAAATTAAAACCATATTAGGGTTTAATTTCAAAATTAAGAGATAGTATCTTACTATTTTATTAAAAATCTCCTCCCTTTATTAACTAATTTTGATGAAACTTAAAATGAATTTACGTTAATATCTTTTTTTTATTTATACTAAAAATGATTCCAAGGTTTATTAGTAATTCCACAAGCAAAATAATTAGTGATCTAGAGTTCGAGACTCAGCTACGATGTATTATTATGAATTTTTCTCATCATTAATTTTTTCTGGTTGTTTTATATAATAAAAAATATAGTTCTCTTTAATCCTACATCTTAGAAATGACAACACTATGATCAAAGAAGTTTCTATAAATATTTTAGGCCGACGATGTTAAAAAATACTTTTCTTAGTTTTTTTACTAACATAAGTATAATATTAAATTAAATTAATTTTTTTCATAAGTAGGCATGTTACAGTAGTTTGTTACTGGGATTCTCTAGTGTCACCCTTGCACTATTGTATGGTCTGACGAATCTTATCCAAATAATTAATTATTGTACTATATTAAATAATAATTAATATACTCATTTACTTTATTTATGTAGTACTCAAATCAAAATCAAATTAATAGATTTAGTCTTTAGAGAATGGGTTGTAGATGAGTTAGTTTAACCACTCGATTGAATTGATTAAGAAAATCCATACTTAGTAGATGGCTTACCACGCACATTCAATTAATATTAGTTTAGATAAGAGAAATAGAAAGAAAAGTATTTCCTATTTTACTTTGGATAAACATATATATATAAATATGAATAGACAAGAGTTTTTATGATTCGATAAATTCACATGAACCAAGGGAAATGTTGGGGGGAATTGGAACAAGAGTATGGGGAGGCGAAGATGAAACTAGTTTAATTAAAGTTTGTGGTAAGCGAGGGATAATTTGGTTTAATTAATGAATGGGCCTTTGGCACATGCACATCATTGATTTGGGAGTTGGAGTCTTAATTAGACTCGATAGAGATTTAGAGGGGCATTAATTGTTTTTAAGTCGATATTAAATTTTGGACGTGAAGTTGCATGTGTTTCTCCTCGTGACATTTACATCAAAGTAAATGAGGGCATGAATGTTTGAGCTTTTGCTTGCTTCAACGGGGACAATCCGCACATTAACAAAGATAAAAACGTTAATAGATCCAAATTATCATCTTGTCATGCGTGTCTCGTAATCCTCATTGAAAATTACATATTTTTTATGATAATATATTTTTCCCATTATATTTAAATTTGAGTTAACATTTAGGGTGAATTTAGTTTAAGTTATATATATATATATAAAATCTTACACTTACAAGATAGTGATATTCGGGGTTATATCCTCCATTTACTTATGCGACAAACATACTTCATTATCTGAGAATTACTCGTTACTTAACTCAAATCTATTGAAATAACATAATTAGATAATTAAGATTATCAATTATAACCTTCAACTAAGCATGTCTTAAGGTTTTTTTTTTCTTTCTTAAAAATATATTATAGGGAATGGAGAAAAGTTTTTATTTATTTTCCCCTCAATTATCTTAATTAATTAAATTTAAAATGTATAGGTATATGTTTGGGGAGGAATGAAAAGATGCAACTTATTTTTGGTTATCGTAAAAGGGTAATAGGGTGCCATTTGTTTAAAAAATATAGTGATATTGTTTAATTTAATATTTGTAATAGATTTAGTTAAAGTTGCTAGAAATATTCAAATTTTTTGTTAGTTAAAATTATTTTAATATTAATTCATAACCACTTGTGTTTGAAGTAATTTTAGTTTAAGTTGTTACAGCAAATTAAAACTAAGTAATGGTATTTTTAAAATTAGAGAATCATTTTGACAGGGTGTCATTTTAATTTTTCTCTATATGTTAGCCATATGTAGTTTAGTTTACATGGATCTCTCAAACGATAATTAAATTTGGAGTAATTATTTAAATTATAATTTTTTAAAAAATCTGTTAAATGTTTCATTAATATCAAACAAAATGTATGGACATTAAATAGTAATTTTAAAAGGTAAAATAAATTTTGAACCTTAAGAGAAAAGATATTTTGGTAATAAATGAAAATATTAAATACATTTTAATATCAATTACACTTTCAAGTGTACGATATACACTACTAAATTTTAGAGATTTCTTGTTTCCCTACATTAATGTATGGGTAGTAGAAAAATGAGCCAACACATAGTGCTTTATTAATTAATTGAAATTTAAAGGCTTCTCATCGGTTTTTTTTTTCAGAAATTTTTGGCGCATCTCTTTAATTTGAAAAACTCTTTTCAATTTTTCTTTTGAAAAACTCTCATCGTTTTAATATCACTTGATGTAGGATTCTTCCTATAATAATTAGTGTTTCATCCAATAAAAATATAATAAAATATAATAATCTCAAGTAACTCTATCTACTAATTTTAAAAATGACCAATTCGATCCCACGAAAATTTCTTATCGACCACCTGAATAAATTACAAAGCGCTCACGGAGGCCATCCAAACCTCCAGCATTTTAAATTTATCCTCCTACCGAAAACTACAGTTTTAATTTGCAACATAGAGTTCCAACATGCCATGGATAAATTAGATTTATTGGAGCAAAAATGTAATCGTCCATCCAAAAGAGTCATGTCTCATAGTAAAATATAGACAGATAAATTATAGAAAACATTTTATCCTATTACAACGGTCTTTTATATGAATAATGTCAAACACCTAATGAGAAATAAATTGGACTCATTGAACAGATTGGACGAGTCAAATTGATAGGTTGACCAAGAATCAGAAATTGAATAAATGGACAAGTTGAACCAAAAATATGAGTTATAGGAATTAAGTGACTGGATGGATTAGACGATAGAAGAAACTGAAGTCAAATTGATCGCTCCATCATGATTTTTGTGACATGTTTGAATGAACTAAAAAGATAATTTGCTCATCCTCATAAGTAGGAAGACAAATCATATGCTGAATGATCTCCTAACTGGGAGGACAATAGCGACATGAAGGAAGATAAATTATATGCTGAATGATCTCCTAACTGGGAGGGCAATTAATCCTCAGAAAAATAAATCAATCGACTCTTGTCTAATAAAGTAAGTCATGATGGAGCTAGTAGAGTAACCTCAAAAGGGGCAAATCAGACGAGGGAACTACAAAAGTCACCCAAGTAAATTGGACAGGTCAACCATTCCATATAAACAAAATGGGCTAGTGGACTAAGCAAGAAGATGAATCAGTTATCTATCGAGCGCATAGGATGGATCAAAGGCACCAAACAGTATAAAAGAAAGGAAAAGAAATATCACATGATCAAAAGGGTCTATAATTAATTGGGCTGAATATATTTAGAGGGAACAAACCAAACTTAACGAGTTCCTATTAATACTATTTCATCAATAGTGCAAAATAAATAAAACAAATAACCACATATCATTCCATTCCATTTCCTCCTACCAGATAACTTTCTTCTTCGTTGCTCAACTTAAGAGACGGACATCAATTTGACACAACATTGCTAGCTCCACCCTAGCAAAAAACTGAGTTAAAACATTACATGTATATAAAGCCTTGTACAGATCCATCACCGGCCCCAAAATTAAAATGACCACATTTAAATCTGTTTTATAGAATGACAGACTTGCTAACCATAAAAAGATGAAAACATGGTGAATTCCACAACGAATCAGCTACATGAAATGTCATTGAATGCTTGTATCGTATATAAAGTCTGATATTTACATAACTGATATGTCTCTCTACCATAATCTATCATGAGGTTTATTTCAATATGCTAGATGTGTAAGAATAGAGTCATAACGCATGGCAAGCCATAGAGACTGGTCCATCAACAGCGCGAGTTTGATTTCTTCCTGCTTGCCTCCTGCGGCTCAATATGAAAGCTTTGTGAAATAATAGAAACCCAACAGGCAGGTTAAGCTCACCAACTTTATACATGACAACGGAATCCTCCTCTTTAAATGCTCTACCTCAACTCATCTGCTATGCAACCATAAAACTGCAAAACTGAGTAAAAGGATCCAGCTGCAAAAATAGTGGTAAAGCACAGACATCTAATTCACAAGTTCTCGATCAACTTTGAACAGTTTAGTAGAGGTAAGCTGTGGTACTACTGGTGCTCAAAAGTCCCATAATAAGTTTTAGGATATTCCGTATACCTTGTTTCAAATTCAAACTCTTCATCTTTAATCTCTCTGTTTATCTTATCTTACAAGTTTAAATGTGTGGACAAAAAATGATTGCTAAAGCCAAACAGGAGGGGGAAACACTCTGGTTCGGCAACATACACTTCCCGTGAAGGAAGATGAAGGATGGCGCCTTTAGTCTGTGCGGGGTAAGTATAATAAATATGAATTTATCCAATAGAGATTGTTTATGTGGCAGCTAGTATATAGAAGAAACAAACAGAATTAAACTAGCATTTTTGTAGTGTTAAATTTGGAGACTATGGGTGTTAATCTAGAGCTTTTAAGTATTAGACAAACTCTGTATTGGCATCATCCTGTCTTGAAGCCATTCCAGATGACATTGTGCAAACATCCAAGAGATGATATATTTATAAATTCCAATAAATGCACTCGTTTAAGAGCCATCCAAGACTATTAACAATATTTCTAAAATAAACAAACAAACAAAAAACTAGTTCATTACTTGATATTCAAACACTTTATTCAATATCGGAAAAAGAAAAGGTTTGACATCATACCAGAATCATCTTCATTGTCATTTTGAGTGGTAAAGAATGGAGTTAAGTAATTTTTATCCAATGCAGTGAAGGACGTAGTGCTGCAGTGGTAAAACAGACAGCTTATAAAGTGTCATATTAAAGCATAAGGAGATTGGGACTTCAAATCTGGAAAAACCTCTTATGGAACTCCTTGAGTTTCATCTTTATTTTACTCCCAGATGATGTTCCTTCTTGGTAAGTTGGAGCAATGTAGCCATTATTACTGTCAAAGTTCTGAAACAACATAACATATATATATAAAAACTCGATGGATCTCAAAAATTGTTTTTACAAGACTATAAAAAGTAACGAGAAATATATGACCAAAAAAGGTAACAAGAAATGTGTGCCCGTTAATAGTACCTCTGAGAAATTGACTTCCAGTGTATCATTTTGACCATCCCCTATTACTTCTAGAGCTTCAAGCATGGTACCAGTTGAGCCACCAATCAATATTACCTGCATGAAAGTCATTTTGTAGTGCAAAAGATTATGAACACAGTATCTCAAGTTATTAATCATTCATTTGTGCTTGATATTTTGAACATGTAGATGCAACAAATAATTGAGATTTTAAACACAACATCTCAAATTATTAATCATTCTTTTTAAGCTTGATAGCTACTACCGATTAGTTCATATTGGAAGAGAATAAGATAGTAGCAACTAAGTAATTAAACAAAAATCAACACCAAAACAAACACATATATACAATCAACTAAGATAGATTAATGAAATTATAGCAATATGCCAATGTAGACTAGTTTCCATGGCCCATTTTTCAATTTTGGAGCTTAGGTTCCATTACCAATACATGTTGATTATCCATTAAAGGTTTAAATTATTTACAATGCTGTTTTCTTGATAATCTTATGCTGACAAGAAATAGTTGGAACTCACAGTTTGTTTGTTGTTTTCTTGATAAATTTATATACATTCTACATGTGAAGAAAAAGCTCCAAAATGATGTATATCATAAAGAAAAGCAAAAGAAGATTGACAAATATAGTGTTCCCTATTTACTAGATATCACTGCAAACATGACTAGCAGGAGAACCTACAGTTAGTACAATTATTGCAGTTGTAGCAGTAAGAATTGTTTTTCCATGAGCCTCAGGGAGATCATGTACTGACTGCAAAGCAAGGGCAAAAGCCATAGCTCCTCGAAGACCTGTTTGTGTATAAAAGAAAAGGTAAAATGAATACCGGCGAGTATATTTAGCGAAATTAAATAGCCAATTTACTCACCACTATACCAAAGTGCCTTCTGATGCTTAGGAGGAATTTTGCGATTTATCGGTCGAACCATGTTAACTAAATTAGCACAAGTAAAGACATTTGCAGCCCTACAAAATAAATCAACATGGACAATAAGTTGTCACATGACTTAACACCTAAAAACCTTTGAAAAATTTTTTGAACTTGGAATTCCTAAAAGTTTGGATTGGTAAATATAGCTTACAAGAATATACAGAAAAATAATCAAAGTTGTTATTCAACTAAAGCACACAATTAATGTCTAGTTGTTAATCAAAGTTCCCTGTGTCATGGGATACTACAAAACGTTAGAAATAACAGAAACCATATCATTAAGGCAAAAGGCACATTCATGCAGAAAATATAACATCGTAACCGTAATCTTTGGTAAAAGCACTATATATTTCTAAGTAATCACAGTAGATCCCAGAGGAGAAACCTTTGTATTGATTAATAACTCCAAATCACACGCACAACTTAATCTTTCAATTTGGTTAAATAAAAAATGAAATGTACACAAACCTGAAAGACTTGATTCATTCAAAACCAGAAAGACTAGCAGTAAGTGCCTAGGTTTTGGTTACAAATCGGAAAGATACGGTTTCGGTATCGTACAGTATCGATACAGTTTCGATATTTTTATTTATATATTATAATTATTAGATAAATATATTTATTGTGTATAATTTTAAAAAAAGTTGTATATTAAGTTTATACAAGTTCTCAATTGTTCTTAGAAAAAAATAATTAAATAGAGTTTTCTTTAAAGAAAATTAAGCAATCAATAACTTAAAATTGATATATCATAATATATTACCTTTGTTAATATTAGCCCTAAGAGCCAATTATAAGATGATTAGGCTTATTAGGTTAATGAGTCCAATCCGAATTAGACTCATTGGGTTGGATGGAGCCGGATTGAGTTAGACTCAATTGAATCCACTCATCGAAGAAGGAAGATCAAAAGACAATGATGATTAATTTGGATTAATCATGCATTAATAAGGGGAAGACCAAAGAGCTTTTGCCCAAATTAATGTTCTTTTTCTTGGTCGGCCGAAACTTTTATATTGATGAATATAAAAGGATTTTTAGCATTGTATTTTAGACATGAGACTTATCATCTTCTTTTTCTTGGCCGAAACTTCTTTGAGGGGTTGCTAGCACAACCGAGGTTGTTTCTTCTCCAAGTCGTGAGTTCGTAAGACAAATGGGAGAACGTGTTCATGTGGATACCATAGAGGCGTGAACACTTGATCGTGCTGAGATCTGCATCCAAAGAAAAGTTGTTGTCGGGAGATCGTGTTTACGCAACAAAGGTAGAATTCTCAATTCAACTAGTATATAGTTTCCTTTGCATGGATCTTCTAGAAAGGATCTTGATAATATTCCGTTGTACTTGTGTTGTTTAGCGTTCAAGATCCTAACAACCTTACTAGTATCAAAAGGAATAACGTGAATCATATGGAAGCATTGGTTCTTACAACATTCTGCTTAGATTAGCTCCATAGTTCTCCAACGCCCAAATTAAATAATCATCCCCATGACCTGCAATATTAATATTGCTTTCTTCACATGCACCACTAAAATTGGAACAGGTACAGGGACAGGATAAACATACGTCCCCTAGCTCAGGTAGGATGGATCACCATATGATGCATCGGAGTTATAATAAAAAGGCTAAGAGTATAATAAAGTTCGATCAGAATCAATCTCAGTTAAACTCTCCCACATATCTTGATAATTATGAACTATAATTATGAACTTTCTTTTGTTTGTCGCCATTATATGGGCGTTGATATTGAATAGTTCTGGATCATAATCTTCAGTTTCATGTGCGTAATCTTTCTTACATGTCCATGGCTTTGGTGTTGTAGTAGGGGGAACATAACTCTTACAACCACAAGATGCATCACCACTTCTATCAACATCATTATCCTCATTTCAAACTTCTCGTCGGACTACAATGTCAGAAGGTGATGATGTTTCATCATGTTCTTGCTCATCAATTGTATTGAGTGGATTTTCACTAATTCTCAATTGACCCTTTCCCATAAAAGCAGGAGGTTTGTATAGTACTTGGGATAGTTTTGATGTGATTACCAACTTAAGGTAGACCCTGTGTATTTGATCCTTGTGTCCGAGTGTGCAGGGACTTAGGAACACAAGAAGTCGAGCAGAAGACGCAGTGAGCTAGAAGGATGGCACGGGAAGGGAGTTGACGGGCTCGGTGAATCCAAGGGATGAGGAACTTGGAAGAGTACACCAGTAGACGAGGATGCGCGCGGCACATTCGAGGGACGACAAGCTGGGGAGGAAACCTGTTCGAGAAGGTCGGAGTTGGGTGCAGGTGAACTAAACTTTGGACAGTCAGAGTATTACCTAAGCTAGCGAAGGAAATAATGATCAACTTCTAATGTTGATGATTTAAGTGCCTAGATCGTTTCCAGACGCCTAAACTCTAGGCGCCTTTATTGGATTGAGCCGCTTCGACTCCAAAATTCAGCCGTTTCCAAGTGGATAACAGCGACGACTGAACTCGAGGCGCCTCAAAGGGATACAGGCACCTCGAAGGGATATAGGCGCTTGGATCCTTTCCAGGCGCCTCCAGGTCAACGAAAACAAATCGTCGGTGTGGATAAACTCAGTATGCCAGAGGCACTTGGATTTCGCCATGTCAGCAAATAGTCACTTCGACCAGGGGCTATAAATAAAACCCTAGAGCTAATTGTAAAAACACATAACTTGTAATCATTTTCTTATCTATTTTTTTAGTTGTCAAAATCTATAAGAGGCTACTCCACCTTCAACGAAGAAGACCTTTCTAGTTGAGCTTTCATTGCTTTGGATTAGCAACCTTCCCAGTTGAAAACTAAGTAAATTCGTTGTGTCTCTTACTTTGTTTATGTTTTATTATTTTAATAAATCAACTATGTCCTTGCTAAGTTCCAGAGCAAGAGATTGGTTCTAACTTTAATTGTAGGGTTACTTATCCCCTCTAGCCGGCCGCCAACGGTCTAACAATGTCTTTTTCCATGGCCAATTTGGCGGTCGGCTATAAGTTGATCCTGCGATTTACCTCCCTTCACATAACCTACGAACGGGCTGTGAGGGGCGTCTGGGATGAGAGTAATTACCTTTTGCTACAAGGAGGTTTGTCTTTTTCTTTCTTTTTAGTAAAAATTATAGGAGTTTTGTCTTTCCTTTTGCCTTTATCTTTGGATTTTGGTTGGGTACGTCTAAACCGAGATCCAGAAAATCAAAATTCTTGATCAAAAGCTTTATCATCATCTTTTTCCTCACTGATATCTCCTCAAGCTTGTATTTTTTCAATTTGTTAAGTAAGAAATTGAGATGATCATGGTGGTCTCTTGCTTCATCAGGTAATGGATTCTTAGCCTCAACAACGCTCCATCAATCTATCATTGGATTATTCTCAGTTTGAACAAATCCAATATCAAATGAGTCTACATCACCCGACTTTGGTTCTTCCTTCTCTTCTGTTATCGCTCTTAGTTCAAGACGTATATTATAATGAACGTAGACCATTTTCTCCAAGCGACGATAAAAAAAATAATTTCGTAATTTGGAGTCGACCCTCCATATTGTAACCACCACTCAGTTGTAAGATAAATAAGAATAAAATTAAAATAATATTTATATTTGTTGACAATAATTAATAATAATTTTTACTATAACTACTAGCATCCATTTTATATCTGCATGACACTTCAATAAAATCATTAAAAGAACCATATGTCTCTGCAACTGATTATCTATTTGTTTATAGTCTTGATATTATATTTCTGAGGACCACTAATAAATCATCATTTGTGCCAAGATTATAACGGTATTGATATGTCAAATTCAGATAACCTAAAATAATTAAACATATATAATTATTAATAACAATAAAAAAAAAATTATCATTAAAAAATATGTACCTGCCAAATGAATATATTTTCTCATTTGGTTGTCCCATCTTGTAATGATTATATTAATGTAATGTTGATACTTAGTTGGTTATTGTAAACATCACTTAATTTCCTTTTTTTTACTTCATGAATTAGGAGGAAAATGTTGCACAATTGTGGCTTCTTGTCCATATCGACTCTATGTAGAACAACGTACAAGGGTTCTACTGCTATAAGAATATCTGTAATATAGTCCCAAAATCTTCGATCGTGTTAGAATATCGAGAAGTTTTCCAATCCTGAGAAGAGAACATGACCTTCAATCCGCCTTTTTTTTTCTGATTTAATGATTTTAACAGGAGAAAGTCAATGTCGTAGAATCTCCCTATCAATAAATTTCTTCATTAATGATGATTATAGAGAAATTTTTGTTAAAAATTGACCTTTTTTCACTACCTTCGTCACTATGTCGAGTTTAATGATATCTAATATCATCAAATCGATATAGTGGACTGCGCATGGTGCCCAAAATAATGTTTAATACTTTTGCTCCAATAACACTCCAGCTCTTTTAAAGTTGGCACCATTATCTGTACTTGAACTATATTATCCATCACACGATATATGTATAGTGCATCATGATAGTATGTAGTTGCATTAATAGATTTATGATAGTATGTAGTTGCACACGATATATATAGTCGTCTTTCTATTGCAGCATAGTAGAAAGTTGATATTATTCATCCGTGTAGATCCTGTGCACCCATCACACATCAACATAACCCCATATAAGCTTCATTGCTTCTTGCATAATAGGATCCAAATCTTGATCTCCTCCACTTACTCATCTAAATATGGATTAATAATTTCATATGCGGTCGGAGGTTGAATACCAGGACTAGATTTTTGGATGTTGGACACCATGCTATGGTAGTATGTGTTGTTTGCTGCATTAGAGGGAATATGATTAAAATAAACAAATTTAACAATACTTTGACATTGATTTCTTCTTCTTTTTTGTATATGCATCATCAATCCTAGTCTGTTTGCTAGCTTGGTCTAGGAATGCTAATAGATCAATATCAGCAATATCAACTACAAGTCTTCGTCTCATAGAAGGAAAAAAAGACAAATACCACCTTGTGTTGAAATAATACGGACACTTACACTTCTTTCCGGTAGTTGAGTCACTTCTATATCACATATTTTGCTTATATTCATAATGAGTTCGAGAGACATTGAGAATTGCTAAAAAACTGTCATTTGGAACTTCACTACGACTTTCAAATTCATCATAGATTAGTTCTTTAGAGCTTCGACTATCAACAAGTTCACATTGTCGTCGTTGTTTATACTTTAATGCTTTTTTGCTATCTAGTTTCTCTTTCATTGCATGATAAACTTCTTAAGAAACTTTTGAATAATTAGAAACATCCGGATATCTACCAACAAAACAAAATGTTATTTTAGCCGTATGCCCCCACCGCCAAGTCCAATCATATCGCAATGCAAACTTTGTCAATGGAATTGATTCTCTAATGGACGTGCATGTCTCCAAGCTAGATCATAAGATTGTTATTTTGGTATCATCACTTATGTATTATAAAAAATTAAGAATAATACACATTTTGAGGTAATGGTCATTATATTATAACGTCAAAAATATCTTTATCATTGTAAACTTACAAATTAAGTATATAAAGGACAACTTCCTGAAAGTAATTTTTTATAATATATTTTTATAAAGTAAACTTGAAACAATCTCCTAAGAATATAAATTCAACTTTCTCAATTTAGAATAATCAAAATACACAAGATTATAAGTATTTTATTAGAAATTATAAACTTGACAACATACCTTTATGAAAATTTCTAAAATAAAAGACAGATAATATTTCCTATGCAGATCAAGTAGAGACATTCTAAGACAAAAATATATGTTTTCTATGCTTACGAAGTAAGAATCCTAAAAGTAAAACGCTAAATATGTTAATATTCATACATCTAAATCTCAAATTAATTCTAAGACTATATATATATATATATATATGTTAACACAAAGAAGCTACTTTACATATAATAATTATATAAATTATTAATTTATTCATTTAATTAATTATTAATTTAAATAATATATATTTAAAATAGTAAATAAAATCAAAATATTAATTAAACAGTAAAATAATACAAAAAAATAAAAAAATTAGAAAAATATAAATATGATTTATTAGATTTTAAAAAAATCAAAACAATGAAAAAAGAATTTTTAGAATATCAATTAATAAATTTTATTTAAAAAATTTAGATATATTTTATTAAAATAATTTAATTAAGATTTATAAAAGTCTCATTGAAATATCACATTTAAGTTGAAAATTGATTGAATTAAATAAATCTTCAGGCCTAATTTTCGATCGTCCTCATTAAACTAGGAACCACGGGCATTGCGCACCTCTGACGGTGCCGGAAGAGTCGCGTGATGCTTCTGGCAGCGTCGGAAGCGTCCCATAACTCCTCCAGAAGACTGCTTTTGCAAAAAGTGGTTGAAGGCGTCCGGGATGCCTCTAGGACACCTTGGGCTTTTGCGAAGAGTGGTAAAAGACGCTCCGGGATGCCTTGGTCTCGCAACATTTCTGGTGGTGTCGTCGCCTCGTCGTCGTCGCTTTTGATTTTTCATCGATTGCCTTCATTGCTACCTCCCCTATTTATAGAGTTTTTTATTAATCGATCGACATAAGGAATTGATTCGATTCCTTGAGTCGCGATTCTTTCTGTTGCGCGCTCGATTTAGCATGTGTCGCGCACTCAATTCCTTTTGTCGTGCATGCATGACGCACGCGAAATTGTCATGCGTGCGGTGCCAATGTCATTCCCGTGTCAAAATGGTAAAAACCATCCGTATCCGGTGGCACAAAACAATATTCCAATTCCAAGCACGGAACGGTATTCCAATCCCGTGTCGCCTGAAACTGATAATTTATACCATTCTGACATGGAAGAGACACCAGCACAGCATGCACGACAACTTCGCGTGCATCATCGTGTGCGCCACACATGCGCAAAAGAAGGAATCACGATAGACGAGCGACAAAAGAATTCGTGACATACGCGTGATAGAAGGAATCGTGACAAAAGGAATGGAATCAATTCCTTCTGTCATCGATTAATAAAAAAAAACGCTATATAAAGTAGGGGAGGCAGCAGCGAAGGTGACCAGCAAGAGATCAATAGCGGGGGCAAGGTAGCAATGAGGTGGCAGCAAGAGCGGCGACCACTCTCCGAACAGGTATGATTTCAATTTGAACATAGTTGTTAAAAGCAAGCGGAGGCATCTCGAAGGCGTACTGGAGGCATTGCGGGACGCCTTCGGCGAAGAAAGTGTCACGAGACCAAGGTGTCCCGGAAGTGCCTTCGACCACTCTTCGCAAAAGGCCAAGGTGTCCTAAAGGCATCCCGAACGCTTCCGACCACTTTTCGAAAAAGCACAATGTCCTGAAGACATCGTGAGACGCTTCCGGCATTGCCAAAAGCGTCCCATTGCACCTTCGGTTGACGCGTGCAATGCCACGGTTCTTGGTTTAACGGGAATGATCGAAAATAAGGTCTGTCGATTTAATTAATTTAATCAATTCCCAAGTTGAATGTGATATTTTGAAAATACTTTTATAAATCGTAATTAAATTATTCCAATAAAATATATAGACAAATATATTTAAAATTAAAAGTTTTAAAATAAATTTTATTAATAGATATTCTGAATTTTTTTACTATTTTAAATTTTATTTAAAAATTCTATAAAAAATCTAATAAATCATATTTATATTCTAATATTTTTTATTTTTTATTTTTTATTTTACTGTTTTACTATTTAATTGATATTCTGATTTTTTTATTTTAAATATATATTATTTAAATTAATAATTAATTAAATGAATAAATAGTTAATTTATATAATTATTATATATAAAGTAGCATCTTTGTGTTAATTTATATAATGATTATATATAATATGTTCTCTATTTTAGAATCAATTTGAGATTTGGATGTATAAATATTAATATATTTAACTTTTTTACTTTTAGGATTCTTGCTTCCTAAGCATATTAAACATATATTTTTGTAGAATGTCTCTACCTACCTAATCTCCTTAAGAAATATTACTTGCCCTTTATTTCAAAAGTTTTGATAAAGGTATGCCATCAAGTTTATGATTCCTAATAAAACACTTAAAATCTTGTGCACTTCTAATCATTTTAAATTGAGAAAGTTGAATTTATATTCTTAGGAGATTGTTTCATGTTTACTTTATAAAAATATGTTATAGAAGATTACTTTCATGAAGTTGCTCTTTATATTTAATTTGTAAGTTTACCATGATAAAGATATTCTTGACGTTATAAAATGATGACTATTACCTTAGAAATGTGAATTATTCTTAATTTTTTTATAATGCATAGGTAATGACATCAAAATAATAATTTTATGATCCAGCTTGGAGACATACACGTCGATTAGAGAATCGATTCCATTGGCAATGTTTACATTGTAATATAATTAGATGCGGCGGTGAGGTCACACAACTAAAACAACATTTTGCCAGTGGATATCAGAATGTTTCTAATTGTCCAAAAGTTTCTCAAGAAGTTCGTCGTGCAATAAAAAAGAAACTTGATGGCAAAAAAGTATTAAAGTATAAACAACAACGACAACATGAACTTGTTAATAGCCGAAACTCTAAAAAACCAATCTATGATGAATTTGAAGGTCGTGGCAAAGTTCCAAATGACGAAAATGTTTTAGCAGCTCTCAGTGTCTCTCGAACTCAATATGAATAGGAGCAAAATATGAGACATAGAAGTAGCTCTGATGCTAGTAGAAGTGACTCAACTACTGCAGCTAGGGCTATAAATGAACCAAGCGTTCGTGAACAAACTTGGTGTTTCGCTTGGTAAGAGCTTGTTTATGTTCGTTCAATATGCACAAGATTAATTAAACAAACAAGCTTGAATAGCTCGTTAAGCTAAACAAACAAGCTTGAACACATATGTATTCAGCTCGTTTACATTCGTGAACAATGTTCGTGAACAACGTTCATGAACAATGTTCATGAACCATATTCATTAATAAAATTCATTTCAATATACTAAATAAATAATAAAATAAAA
>JBBMJZ010000089.1:11041758-11054759 GCA_037833815.1 Zingiber zerumbet | reverse complement strand
CTAAACTCTAAATCCTAAACCCTAAACTGAGTTGATTCCGAATTAACTAAGTCCGCCCAGCACGTTCTATATTTTATTGAATTTTAAATTTTTATTAAATGACTTTTATTATTTATGAAATTATTAAATTATTTTATCGATATTGCCGTTGACGGTGAGGTAGAGGTAGTCAGTCCTCAAGCGCGGTGTGTGATCATGTCCGGAAGCTGAGTGAGACGAAGGCCGGCGAAGGTGATGTCGGTGTTGACAGAGCGGTGACTTTGACACACCCTATACGCATATGTGGGCAACTTGGACCCACATGGCACCAGAGCCGGTAATAATGGAACCGGTGGTACTTGGATCCTGCACACATTCAGCATACGGAGAGTTAAAGACCAAAAACCAGGGAAGGGGTCTCTGGCGCATGCCCTCCGAAGCTTAAGTTAGATACCTTTTCCGACGAAGCAGTGTACGAAGGAAGAAAAAGGAACTGCTGAAGATGCATGTGAATATGTGCATATCTGGCCAATTAAGAGGACCCCCTCCTTTTTATATGACTTTGCTTGCCTTTTGAGCTTGCGCACTGCCAGAGAGTGTCGGGTGTCAGAGATTGTCGAGTGAGGGAAGATGTTTGGCGACCTCCCATTGGCAAGAGGAAAGTCTACTCTTAGTGTGTGGCAGAATCTTGGAATATTCCCTGACTCAGTTATTCTCTAGCAAAATGTTACGATTCTCTGACATTGTTGTCATTTAGTGTTGTTCACCCTACCCAAGTTCAATCGCGGATAGTTTGAGATGACTGTTCAAATGAGGTGAAGGACTAAGCTTAGATGCCCTGGTTCGGGGCAGCTGGCCAAGGGCTATCCAAGGACTATGCCTGAGCGAGATGAAGAGAATGCGTTGTGCAGAATTAGCCAGGGTTTATCTGAGACTGTGACCAGGGACCTAGCCTTCATGACCTGATTGCTGAAGAGTCAGTCGAGGGCTGTCTGATAAAGGTGCCAGGGCTATATGTAAAGTCTGAGCTTGGGAGATCTGATTAGTAGGTGGTAGGTCAGAAACTAGTCAAAACCTCGTCCTAGGGGCTTAAACATGAGGACCTGACTTGTCTGTGGCCGACCGGGAATTATACGAATGGTGAAGTGGGGAGGCCTAACTCTCATCTTCCCTTGACTGTTGATTATCACGTCCTCTTGACCATTCAGTGTCACGTTCTCTTGACTATTGACTGTCACATTCTCTTAACCCTTGACTTTTTGACCTTATCGGGTCATTCATTTACGCACCGTATCAGTGCGAGACCATGCTCGAGCATCTCACGTAGGACCTCTCAGTCCACAACTACTCACCTCTGGTGTTGATGTAAAGGTATGTCGACATGGAGTACACGTCTCAGAACGGGCTAGTAGCTAAGAAAATAGTAAATAGATAACGTGGCATCATGTTAACGAAGGATAGAGATATAATAAATTTTGATGATCATACTTGAATTTATCTGGAAATTATTTTTTTAAAATTAATAAAAATAATAATTGAGAAATAACAGAATCAAACCTACTTGGTATTTACGTTAGGGAATCAATTTTTTTCCTCCCTGAGTAGATAGGTACGGGTCATATTTTTCGATTTATCTTCGAAATTAGTCGGATTATAAAAATTAGACATACTAAAAAATTTAATAATAAATATTGTTTATCAAGCAAGATCTCCTAGACTTTTTTAAGGGTTACGTCGGTGGAAAATTTTTATGCGACAGGATCGGTCCGATTCAGATTCTTATTTGATTCGATCAATTATTTTTTTTTATTTAGGATTTTGTCCAACGAAATGGTAAAATCGACGAGCACGCGTCGAACACGTGGAAGAGCATCCATTTTTTAACTTCCCCCAACCAGCGCCGACATTCTAGAAGAGACGGGTCGAATCGTCGACAGCTGCCTTCCTCCTCCTCCCGCCGCTAGTCGGCGACCACCGATCGCACCGGCCCACACCCTGAGATGGATGGAGGAGGCCCAGTCGCGCACCTACGAGATGAGCGCTGCCTTCGAGATCTGGGATTCCCACGGATGGCCTTCCACCAGTTCCAGTACGCGTTCTTCTTCGCCTTCTACTTCAGAGTACTCCTTTACCTCCTCAGCGGCGCGGCCCGATGGCCTTCCTCACCCTATGCTCCCGCGTGTACCACGGGTGCCCCACCGTTGCCCAGGTAAGACTCCTGCTGTCGCCGCTTTATCTCTCAGATCTATTCAAGATTTAATCTGTGCTTGTTTTCTGGGTTAGGTAATCGCTAGCTCGACGCTCAGAATGGTACTCAGTGACGGATGGTTCTGGATAGTAAATACGATACCCGTGTATTACTTTCCAGCAATAGAGGAGAGCGGGATTCTTCTATGCGATAGCTGCAAGGAAGAAATTGGCCAAAAATTCTGTAAGTTATTGGACATACTTTTCTGCTTTATTTTTTTTTTACTCTATAATAACCATTTTGTAGACGTTTATGTCTTTCTAGGACATATTCTAACATCCTGTTGCCCTTTTTTTTTATTGAATGACAATTGTCGCCCTCTTTGCAACTAAAATTCGAGTACATTATCCATTCATGTGTTATCCTTCAGCTGACATATACTTGGGCAATTATTTTCCCTCAAATTTTAAACTTTTAAGAGAGAAGTCATTTGTAAACTTGCCCTAAAACAACCTTATTTAGTAGTAATCCTCAAATGTATCTTCGTGACATGAAGTAGGGCTTCACACTAGATATGTCCCAAAATCAGTCCCTACTTGTTGGTTTGTGTAGTCTATTGGTCAAGATTCATAAAAATTGCCAGTTGCACAATCTTTTAGTAGTTGTCTCAAACTAGGTCCATTTAGAGCACAAACCTAGATGTTTGGAGAATCTTAATACAACTGAGGTAGTTCCAAACTCAAAATATTCTAGTTGACTCTGGAATTATTCATTTTATTTTGATACATAAATGTTCTTCATCTTTAACAAATATTTCACATCATGTCATCATCACTTACTAATCAAACTAAAATCACTTATGTACCCTTCGTCTCTCTAACATGCCAACTTAAAAGATTCTAAAGACATCATTTGCTTGTGGTTCGTGTGCAATTAATTGAGTTGAAGTTCCTTAGTGTTGTGGTTCTGAATTTTGTCGCAGAGATAATTTGAAGCAGCAAGAACGAACACTTTCTAGTGTTGTTAATTAGTCCAAGTTCTCACTTCTATGATCACAACTTTTTGTGATGTTTGGTTCTTAGTTGATCAATTAACTAATATGTGAGGATTTATTCTCTTTCCACGAAGTCATGCTTGTCTGACTGGTCTAAACTTTTGAAGGAATTGTGCCTCTGCCCTCTGATAATTTTTTCTTTGCCTTTTGCCGCAGGTTATTAGTTGCGCAACATAGAGTTTGACTTAGAATTTAACAAGAGGAGATGCATGCATGAAGCAAAATATCTAAAGGCACACAGGTATCTTAAAAGATTATCTGGATCCTGATCTTCTAACCTCTGCTAGTTGTATAATGACTTGATGATGGTTTAGACGAGACATATTTTCTTATACTTATTAAGACATTGTCTTCCACTCGATGAGGACTTAATTTGAAATTATACTAGGGATAATTTGTATATTAAGATACTACTCTTACATATCATTGACTGCATTGGTTGAGCAAATAATTCTCATTGTTAGAAATAGAGAACCCCAGAGCACCATATCCAAAATAAGTTGGATAGGCATTTTTTTCAGGATAGTTTTTGCCTCAACGCCAAGTTCACTCGCACCATGCATGGCCTGCTCAATAGGATGACCAAACCATTTTTACTTCTCTGATACGGGTTATAATGAGCGGACCTAGAAGATGATATGGTAGTCAAAGTCAAGGTGACGTGGGGGTTAAAGTCGGAATAGGGAAACAATCCCCATCTGATTCTATTGATCGCCCAAATCTCAGGTCTTGCCCGAGTGGCTCGACGTAGGACGCTCGGCTAGAGCCGACCGGCCATAAAGCCAGTCGGACATAGGACTCTAGTATTGTACTTTGGATGTCAAGAAATAATGTACTCGGTCAGTCAAATAGCCGGCCATGTTCAAAGGGGCTTGGTCAGAGGAAGAGACGACTGAGGTCTAAACACACAAGCCTTCTAAAAATCCCTCTTAAGATACGATCGACCGAATAAAGGCAGATCGAACATAAGGTTCTCAATGTATGCCTAGTCGAGCAAAGGCCGAGCGGATTTAATGACACTTAGCCTCATAAATTCTTTATATGCGATTGGCTAAATAGAGGCTGGCTAGGTGCAAATGAGCCCGGTCGGGCAAAAGGTCGTCCGGGCTCTAGGCCTTTAAGCGTTCTAAAAGCTCTTAATATACGATCGGTCGGACAAAGGCCAATCGAACATAAAGCTCTTTGTGTACGCTCAGCCAAGAAAAGACCGGACGGGTCTAAGGACACGTAGCCTCATAAAGCTCTTTATGTACGCCCGACCGGCTTAAGGTTGGTCAAGCTCAGCATCTCCAATTGTATAAATCCTTTCATGAATGGTCGGTCAAAGTGCAAGTACGCTCGGCCCAAATAAGAGCTAATCATGGTCAAGGTATTTAGCCCCATATGAACCTCCAGTGGGTTCAACTGATGTTCCAGTAGGGTTCGACTGATGTAAAGATATGATATTTGTTTTCGCTCTGCTAGATAAGTGGGCAGTCAGGTTTAATGTTCTTGATCTCAGTGACCTTCATATGCCTAATCAGATTTAAAGCCGCTCGAACGTAAATGCAAAATGGTTTCATTTGGAGCTCTAGATAAATTTACAACAGGCAGTCTATCATATGACTTAAATACGACCGGCTTAATGACCGGTCAAGCTATATTCAGCAGAAGATATTCTAAGTAGGCGGTCGACTTAATGACCGACCAAGATATGTTCAGCAGAATACATTCCAATCAAGTGGCTGACTTAATCTAGAAGACAGACAGTCGACAACATTCTAACAGTCTGGCAGAATTATCAGGGAATATTCCTTCGAGACTTTCTCATTAATTGATCAGTTATAATAGCATACTGCTTCAATCGCTTCATGAAGCCTAATCTATAAGCGATAAAAGAGGTACATCTATGGGTAGATAAAAGATTCCTTGGACGACTATTGCAAGATGCCCAAGCTGTACTTCTTTCATGTTCTAACAAACTCTGAGATACCGGAGACCACCTCACGATCGCGGAGGGTATGTGAGGTGATATAAAAAGGGTGACCTTTTCCGTTGGCAAGGTACACAAATCTCTGCATCTGAACCCTACTCTCGTGTGAACACTTTCTCTACTGTTATTTATCCACCTTCTAGAAAGGATACTGACTTTAGCGTCGAAGAGTCTAACCAGGGATTCCCACCCCGATCTTGGGCCACTAACGCTTTGTTGGATTATTGAATTGTGCACAGTATCATTGAGGTGCTTCCCCGGATCTTGAAGAGTTTTCTATTGGTCAACGAATCATCCATCAGAGACAACACGCCATCTCCGTAGCATTCGGATAGGATGATCAAAACTTTTTTTTCCTCTCCATTCAGCCTCTTTTCATAGGCCTGTCATTTTGCAGTTCTCAGTATGAAGCCTGCACTTTGTACTTTGAGCATATGATTTTTTAGGGATAGGATTCCTTGAGAATCCTTGTCTATTCATATTACCTAGTGCAGACGATAGTTGGTGAATTGAACACTCTGTTATTTGCAAGTCCTACCGTCTCTCCAATGAGTGTTCATAGATTCCCTGTTGGTACATTTTTCTGCATCTGCCATGCTAATTCCACCTTTGACTGCCACTCCTGTGCATGTCTATACCATCAATGATTTCTCTCGTTTTTTTTTTTTTCTGCAAGTTTCGATGGAGGCCTCTCTTGTAGCATATTATAGGGACTTCTGTCTTAGGGTTCCTACAATAGCGTTAATACTTTACGTATTAATGTCAAGAATACTTTTTTTTATATAGTATAGTAGTAACATGTTCAATTCTTTACATATGTGAATGCCCACGGATTATAAAAAAATAAAAAAAATAATATATTATCATTAATACGTGAACGCGTTAATGGTAATGTGAATGGGCTTATCCTGATGTGAAATCGGATAACAATTATCTGAAGTCGAGCCTGGCAAGTCTGTCACATGCTCATAGTGATCCTAAACTTGATCATTTCAAGTGCCAATGTGGCATGCAGCAGCAGAGCCTTCGGCAGTTCCATGTGATGCCTCATGGGAAAGGCAAGCCACCATTTGCTTACATGCAGAACTGCTCATTGGCCTTGGCATCGGCAAGCTTGTAACGTTGTCGTTGAAACTGATAAGGACCGGTTTAGATGAAAAATTGACCGTTACGAGAAGCGTTATATGTTTCACAACGGATCACATGGTCTCGTCTGGTATGATCGGTACAGTTAACAGTTCGGCGCGCAGAGTCCGCTTCTTCTCCCGATTTGGTTGTGTAACCCGATGATGAGGCCCAGGGGCGCCATGGCGTCGATGAGTCCCGGCCGCGAGAAGCTCCCAGCGCTGGACTTTGCATGGTTCCTCGTCGGCCTCAGTAGCTGGAACCGCAGCTGCCACGTCAGCTCTACCTGCTCCATCCCCCTGCTTTGCTCCCGCAACAAGAGCGTCGGTCGCTCCTCGGTCGCAACCCAGGCCGCCATGGCGGTGGCTACAGGGGAAGTAGGAGAGCGTTCGTCACCTAAAGTGACCTGCATTGGCCAAGTCTGAATCCGCAGGAAGAAGTCAAGCAAAGCTCCACCGAAGGAGATGAGGCCCTGCGGCCAGTGCTTTCGCAGGGCCTTGCTCTGTAGTCTCTTCCCGGCAGCAAAGAAATGGCCGGTGAAAGACAGTTGTTCTGGAGTCCATGGGTAGGTAGTGGCCGATCGTGTCGGTATCAACTGGCAAGAGCGGGAATCGCCGAGACGGCCTCCGTTGGAGTTCAACGTGATAAGAGAAGATGAGGACGGAAAAGTACTGGTGGTGGAAGCGGTGACGCCACCACCTCCAATGGCACCGAAGAACGCACTCCTGCTGATGCGTTGCCGGTTGATCCGCACAACCGGTCATCCTCGCTATCCTCGGTCGCCCGCGGTGAGGAGCCCGAACCGCCTACGTCTATGGCATCAGAGAAAGGGCAGCTCGAGGTGAGCAACAGTAGGAAGAAGAAGAATAAGACAAAGGGCAAATGGAGAGACCTGGTGGCCTCAGAGCCAGAGGAGGGCGAGGAGGAAGGAATGGGGCGGGAATTGCACCGGCCGCTAGTGCTGGCGCGTAGCCGATCAGACCCGGCATGGAGGTGGAGAGCGGCGCAGCGAGCGCTACTCCATGGAAGCTTAATTTCGCGTGTCGTGTTGTGCTTCATTCTCCCGTTCTCTTACCGTGATGCTATTCTCTCTGTTTTGTTTTAGTGTTTTGTTTGGTAATGTTGGTCGGTCATCCGGTCGGAAAGTTGAGGAAATGGCGGCCTGTCTATGGGGTGGCGTCAAGGTGGCTTCAATGTTAATCGTGTGAAGACTCTAAGCTGGAGTAAAGTGACACCAAGCTAACCTATGCAGTAAAGATAGGAACAGGGAGAAGGAAGCTTTAGTAATCGGGCCAGGAAAAGTGGTCCCTAGCACAGACACTCCAATGCTCAAGTTAGAACAGTAGCCGAGCGAAATGGAAAAGAAGATGAACAGTGGTAGCGAGACCTCGCGTACCTAAGCCTCTCCTGACCAACGGAGAAAATACCTTTTTCATATCGTCTCTCATAAACTCTGCATTGATGAGTCGATAGAGAATGCCTGATGTCAGAGTATGTCAGATGGTAAAGAATGTACGGTAGCTTTCTCATGGTTGGAAGAAGATTTCATTGGATGTATATGTTAGAAAATTTTGTCTTTCAGAAAGAGTGTGATCGGCTTTGGGCCGACCGACTGTAGACTAGGAGTTATGTGCATGAGAAGTGGGGAGCTGGGCTCCGTAAGTCCGACCGACGCTGGGGCCGGGCGGATATAAGTTGAGAGACTTGTATTTGGAGAAGTGAGGAGTTGAGCCTCGTAAATTCAATTGGCGTTGAGGCCGAGCGGATATGTGTTGGGGATTTGGCATCCGCTCGGATAATATGTTCGGTTGGATTTATGTCATGGGTTCATCTTGTACTCGATCGTTATACTTGAAGATCGGTCTAGCCGAGCAATGCGCCTAGCATGACCGATCGGTCTTTTTGTTCGATCGGCTAGGGAATTAGACAGTGACACTGGACTTATTTTGGCATGACATCGATACGACCCGAGAGTTGACCCCTTCTTGACTTTGACTGCCATATTAGTCAATTTTTTTGACATTGAACTCAACTTCGAGGATCCTACCTTACTCATTATATCACTAGCTTCCCCTTCAAGTCTAGTTGAAGAAAGTTGCAAGCTCGATTGACTAGACACTTGTGTTCTTTAATGTCATTGACTTCAACGTTGTATCCTATTTCAGTCGTTAGAGTTTTATGTTGAGAGCATTGCTCATTCGAATAATTCGCAGTTGTGGTCAGAGTTGAAAACAGGCGCGAAAGCAAGCCCGCTTATAACTCGTTCGAGTGGTACAAGAGTCTGGAACATAGGCGCAGGGCATGCTCACTTATAACTTAGTTGAGTGGCACGAGAGTCTGGAACTTGGGCGCGAGAGCATGCTCACTTATAACTCAGCTGAGGGGCACGAGAGTCTGGAACTTGGATACGAGAGCATGCCCACTTATAACTCGGTCGGACCACACAAAAGTCTGGGACATAGGCACGAGGGCATGCTCGCTTATAAGTCAGCCGAGCGGCACGAGAGTTTGGAACTTAGGCGTGAGAGCATGCTTACTTATAACTCGGCTGAGCGACACGAGAGTTTGGAACTTGGGCACGAGAGAATACTGGCTTATAACTCGGCCAAGCGACACGAGAGTTTAGAATAGGCATGAGGGCAAGCTCGCTTATAACTTGGTCAGATGGCACGAGAGTTTGGAACACAAGCGCGTGGGCAGACTCGCTTATAACTCCGTCGGATAGTGCAAAAGTTTGGGACAGGCACGAGGATAGGCTCGCTTATAACTCGACTGAGCGACGCAATAGCAGACTCCGTTATAACTCGATCGGACGGCTCGAGAGTCTGGAATATATGTGCGAGAGCATGCTCGCTTATAACTCGGTCGAATGGCTCGAGAGTCTGGATTATAGCCGCAAGAGCATGCTTGCTTATAATTCGCCCAGACAACTCGAGAGTCTGGGACATTGGCACGAGAGTATGCTCGCTTATAACTCGGTTGGATGACTCGAGAATCTGGAATATAGACACGAGAGCATGCACAATTATAACACGATCGAATGACTCGAGAGTCTAAAATATAGACATGAGAACATGCTCGCTTATAACTCGATCGAAGGACTCGAGAGTCTGGGACATAGGCGTGAGAGTATGCTCGCTTATAACTTGACTGGACGGCTCGAGAGTCTGGAAATATAGGCGCGAGCATATGCTCGCTTATAACTTGACTGAACGGCTCGAGAGTCTGGAATATAAGCGCGATAACATGCTCGCTTATAACTCGGTCGGAAGGCACGAGAGTCTGAGATATAGGTGCGAGAGCATACTCACTTATAACTTGATCTGATGACTTAAGAGTCTGGGAAATAGGCGCGAGAGCATGTTCGCTTATAACTCGGCCAGATGGCTCGAGAGCCTGGAATATAGATGCGAGAGCATGCTCGCTTATAACTCGGTCGAACGGTTCAAGAGTGTGAGACATTGGCGCAAGAGCATGCTCGCTTATAATTAGGCCGAACAGTTCGAGAGAGTCTGGAATATAGGCGCGAGAGCATGCTCGCTTATAACTCGATCGGATGGTTCGAGAGTTTAGGACATAGGTACGAGAGCATGTTTGATTATAACTCGGTCAGACGGCTTGAGAGTCTGGAATATAGCCACGAAGGCATGCTCGCTTATGACTCGACCAGTCGTCACGAGAGTCTGGGAGTTCGGCACGAGAGCAGACTCGCTTATAATTCGACCGGATGTCACGAGAGTATGGGACAAGTACGAGGGTAGACTCGCTTATAACTCAATTGGACAACACGAGGGGCTGAGACTTAGAGTTGTAGGCACGGTGTATGACTGAATGCCTTGGAGTTCTGGAGGCACGGTGTATGACCTAAATGCTTTGAAGTTCTAGAGGCATGGTGTATGACCCTAATGCCTTGGAGGACTGGAGGTACGATGTATAATTTGAATGCCTTGGAGATCTAGAGGTACAGTGTATGACCTGAATGTCTTTGAGAGTTAGAGACACGATGTATAATCCGAATGCTTTGAAGAACTGAAGGCAGTGTATGACCTGAATGTCTAAACTTTTTACTGTATTAAAAATAGAGATATATTTTGAATTTTAAATATAAAATTTAAATTTTAGACTTATCTATGAGTTGTCGGTCAGGGCATTCCTATAATTGGAGCTATTTTAGAACTATCGATTATATTAAAATTTTAGCCTTATGGGATTTTCGATTGGATACCCATTTTGACTTTGGTTGATCGGACTTGACTTGCCAATTGGATCGACGTTTGTTTGGGTATGTCGGTCGGATTTCACTTGAAGATGGCGATTGGATGTTTTGATCCTCGAATTCACCGATTGACTATTTGGTTTAAGCGTCTGCCAAGCTCTTCCTACTATGTTCTTGAAGGAGATCCTCGAGAGGAAGGCAAGGATGATCATTTATTTGCTTCTCTTGATTCGGTCATTCATTGAAGCCTTTTGGCATACTGATGGCACTCATTAGTAGCATGATGAGGAGATTGATGGTTGTCACAAAAATGCCTATACCTTTTAGACAGTGACTGATCCACTTCCTACACTGCCTTTCTTCTCGAACTGGCAGAAGATTCGGACGGGGGTGTCTGGGGCATTCCGGAGGTGGTAGTGGTTTCCAACCAACTTGGTTGATCAGAGTTGAGATAGTCAACTCCTTTCGGGCGGCTTGGGTTTCCTCGACATTAATGTATTTGACCGCTTTCCCCAATAGGTCATCGAAATCCTCTGGGGCTTTTGACGATGGCTCGGAAGAATTCTCTTTCTAAAAGGCCTTGGGAGAAAGAGTGTAACAGTGTAAGAGGCTTCTCCGCCTTCAACAAAAGAGATATTTTTAGTGAGTTTTGCAATTGTTTTGAATTAACAACCACTTAGGTTGTAACTAAGTAAAAATCCCAGCTTTCTTACTTATAGTTTTTTATAAATTATTATTTTTTATGTTAATTATTTTGGTTAATTAATTATGTTTACTAATCAAAGTCCAAAGAATAAGAAATGGGTTATTTGATTTCTTTTAGGCAATTCACCCCTCTTGTCGGTCACACCAGGACCACCTCCATATCATCGAATGGTGTGCAGAACAACATCATGTGATACACGACCGGGGAGGGCAGCATAGGCGGCAAGCTGATTGGTCGTCAAATGCTTGTATGAAGCTTGTCGGAGGAGGAGGAACTGGTTGGAATCTAGTCGGGACTTCCACTCGAGTCCCTCACTAGGTGTGAGGCCCATAACTGACGCAACCAGGTCGTGCCATAGAGAACCCTCAGTTGCTGCTTATTATTGCAACACTAACTTTTGTGCTTGGACCATTATTAGCAATTCCAAGTCTTCTTGTGATAAGGTGACGGTTGTTTGTCGTCCAGCCTCTTCCATCTCCGTGTTTCAAATTCAGGCAAAGTTCTTACGGACGACATCAAATTTTATCTTGTCTGAAAGCGGGGGAGATGGTGCACTAGCTAGGTGACATCATGTGGCTTGGATGCCTACCGTGCAAAGACTTTCAGCTGGAAGAAGATGACACTAAGCGATCATGAGCTAGGAGTTGGGGACTTACGCACACCACAAACAAAGCCAATAGGAAAGTTAGAGCGAGACCTAGGGAGGGGGTCTCTGGCACAGGTACTCCAACGCTCAAGTCAGAACAATAACCGAGTGAAATGGAGAAGAAGATGAACAATAGTAACAAATGATGAACTGTGGTAGCGAGAGCTCGCGTTTGTGAGCGTGAGTGGGCATACTTGGCCAACAGAGAGAACCCTTTTTTATATCGCCCCTCATAAACTCCGTAATTAATGAGGCGATAGAGAATGTCTTGTGTCAGAATACGTCGGGTAATGGAGTATATACGACAACCTTCCTATAGGTGGAAGAAGACTTCATTGCATGTATATGTCAGAGTAATGACATATTCCCTGATAGGTTGTTACAATTATCTGGCAATGCTGTCTCCTAGAGAAAGTCCGACTGACTATGGGTCAATCGCTGTAGACTAAGAGTCATGCTAATGTGGGGAACTGGGCCTCGGATATCCAACCTGCGCTAGGTCCGACCAGCTACATGTTGAGAGTTATGCTTATGAGAAGTGGGGAGCTGGGCCTCATAAGTCCAACGGATGTTGGGGCCAACCGGTTGTATGCTGTGAGTTATGCTCCTAAGAAGTGGGGAGTTGAACCCCATAAGTCCGATTGACGCTAGGGTCGATCGGTTTTATTCTAGGGGTTATACTCATGAGAAGTGGGGAGCTGAGCCCTGTAAGTCCGATTGGAGCTAGGGTCGTCCGGATTTATGTTAGGGATTCGACATCAATTCCAAAAAGATGTCTGGTCGAACTTTATGTTGGAGATTCATTTTACACTCAGCCTCCACACTAGAATATAGAGCCTGATTCGACTGAGCAATGTGCCTAAAGTGTTCGATCAGCCCTTTAATCCGATCAATTAGAGTACTCGACGGTGATATTTAACTTATTTCAACATGACACCGATACAATATAAGAATTAAATCCTTTTTAATTTTGACTACCATACCAATTAACTTTTTTTTGACGTCGAATTCAACTTGGTAGGACCTACCTTACTTACCGTCTCAACAAAGTTGCAAGCTTACGAATTACGATATCGGTGGCTACAATTTCATTGGGGGAGAGTTTAGGGAGCTAC
>JBBMJZ010000089.1:11026114-11041658 GCA_037833815.1 Zingiber zerumbet | reverse complement strand
TTGTTAGTTTAGCTTCTTTCTTTTTGTACGTCATTGCTGTAAGAGGCTTCTCTGCCTGAAGGAGATACTAGTGTGACTCATTCCTTGGATTAACAATCTCCCCGGTTGTAACCAAGTAAAAATTCCCGTGCCTCTACCTTTTTAGCTCTTTCTTTATTTTATGCAAGTGTTATTTTGAAAGTTCGAGAAGAGTAGTTTTGTTTGTGTTTGTGCAAGCTATTCAACCTCCCTTCTAGCCGGCCTACCGATCCCAACAGAATCGATTAGAAAACCCTAAAATCAAAATTCCGAGTTTCTTCTTGAATTAAATAGTCTGATTGATTGAGCAGTGTCAATCAATTGGCAGGAGATGTGATTCGAATAGAAGTTGTTTGAATCAATTAAGTCAATTGCCTAATCGATTGGAAAGCTTTTCCCGAAGAACATAGGTTGTGGAATTGATGGAGGCTAAGTCAATAGATTGGAGGTTTTTTGCGAGAGAACAGGAAGCCTCATAATCGATTGGGACAATCAATTAGAGATTAACTAATCGATTGGTTGAGCGAAAAAATAGTCGTTCTGCAGTTTAAACGATCATGATAGTTGATTAAGGATAAGACCAATCAATTATGAGATGCTTTCCAACCCTAAAGGAGCCCTAGAAAAGGGGAGTTCGTGGACATTTGAAGACGGTGGTTCTTGAGTGTTTGGGAAACAAGTGACATTGCATTTCTTAGCACTAAGAGACAATCTAAATCAAGAAAAGAACGGGCAAAGCAAGGTTCATTGTTGTAAAGTTGTATTTGATTGTATTTCATATTTGCTTTCTTATTTTCTTATTGTATTTCTTATGTTTAAGATTGTACGAGGTTTCTCTTCTGGAAGGATTCCGAAAAAGAGATTTTCGTAGTGGATATTGTGAGAGAGAGCTAGACCTTTAGATTAATCATCTCAAAGAGATGAATACTAAGTAATCAAGGTTCTATTGTTTTAAATTTTCGCTACTAACATCAAGTTCAAAGAGACTATTAAAGTTATTCACCCCTTCTAATTCATACCGGTCCTAATAGTTTCCAATTCACCCTTTTGAGTCCATAAGCATGTAGCTTTTCTGGGAGTATATACAAAGGGATTATTCTCAATCCGACCTTCCGAATTCACGAGCACTTATCCTTTCAAAGTAAGGGTGTCAATTCGGGTGGGTCGAGTTGATTTTTTTTTTTATATAACCCAACCCGAACCCGAATTCAACCCGACACCCCTAAACCCGAACCCCAACCTGACCAATCCGACAAACCCGAACCCGACCCGTGTAACCCGAAAATTCGATTCAAAATGACTTTTTGGGGCTATTTTTTCGATAATTCTTCACTTTTATCTCAATATTTCATCATTATCATACTCCAACTCCTATAATATACATAAAAACATCTTAATTTTTAAAATAAAATTTAATTTAACCCCAAAAAATCCGAATAAACCATATATTTGGGTCAACCCGAACCCGACACAACCTGAAAATTTCCAACCCGAAAATCCTCCAACCCGAACCCGACCTGAATCCGAAAATGTCTAACCCGAACCTGATTTTTTTCGGGTCGATTCAGGTTGGGTCATCGGGTTGTGCCCATTTTTGACACCCCTACCACCGTCGGCCGCTGCCGCCGCCGCCGCCTCCCTTGGCCGCCGTCGGCGACCATTGACCATTGTCAGTCACCACCTCCAGTAGAGGTACTTTGATAGTCACCTTTTATGGAGGTTGCAGGATATTTTTATCATTTTTATGTTAATATAAATTATATTTTTTATATAAAAAATAATGAAATCCAATAAAAAAAATATATAATCATCCTAATAAAATATATTACTATTAAATATAATAATATACTCAAAATTTCATTGCACTGTATTACAAAGTTTATTAGAAGCTTCATTACACCTAAGAAAAGTAGCCTTAATGTATCAGTTGACTTATTCTGTTATTATTTTATTATATAAAACATGGGATTTGCTAAACAATAACTTTACTATTTTCGAAAACAAAAATAAAATAAATGGCGGATTTATTTATCTTTTAAGAAAAGACTATTTCCATTTAATCTTTTCCCTGATATTCTCAGCCGACGTGGCGGACCACGCGCGTTCCCAGCTACTTCCTCCGATATCCGCCTTCAACTCGTCACCAGTCTCCCCAAATCTAACGGCTCAGATTTCTCCAGGCGCACCTGCACCGGATTCCCCATCAGACACGTGTCGGTCACCAAACCAAAACATTACCCCCAAAGCGACTAACAAAACAGAGGCCAATTTTCACTTAAGCCCTTCATTTTCTATGTTTCTCAATTACACCACTCATTCTTCACTTTCCTGAGTCCCAACGAGAATCTGCAGGCCCTCTAAGGATGTAAATGAAGTATTTATATCGTGCAGGGGTTTAGAGAAAATCTACAGTTTGGTGGTCGATCTCGATCCTAAAATAGGTGCTCGAAGACGCATTCCTCTCTCTCTCTCTCTCCTCGTACGCTTGCCTGGCAACCGAGAGGAGGACGATAGGTTTTGGTCCAGTCGTTCCGAAACCCTAGGATTGGATCCTCTCTCTCCGCCTTCGGATCGTCTCCTAGCTCGCTATTTCCTCGCTCAGATCTTTGAAGGTCGCTTGCCCTTTGTTTATCTGCTTCGCTAAAGAGTACGCTGACCGGCTTTTTCCTTGTCCTTAGTTGATGTTTAGATTAATTGGTTCCGAGGAGGGGTTGATTGATTGCTCAGTTCCTGTTGGGGGTTGCGTCGGAGGTTAATTCAGATCCTTGATTCTTTGATCTTGTAATTGGTAGATGATCCCATTTTTTAATCCTTTGTTCTATTCTTTTGCTCTTTTTCATACGGCTCAAGAGGGCTCAATGATGTGTTTGGGGCTGTTTTTTTTATTTGCTATCCAAAATTGAGGGTTTTCTTCGAGTGCTGAGGATTAGGTTAGTTCGGATTTATTAGGTATTGAACCCCGCCAAAAAACGATCTTTGTAAAATTAGTGACGATAATTTTTCCCCTACAGAAGTTGGGTTGAACAGGAAGGGATTGGATACTTTAGGTGCGTTAGCATGGCACTAAATTTTTCATCTTGTTCTGTCTTTCCTACTCCATTTATTCATTCCGACGATGAGTCCTCCTGTGCGGGATTCAAGAAGAGCCCCCTTAACTCTCTGCCTGATAGTGAATTTGCTGATGCGGAGTGGATGTTTGATCCAGTGGACTTACTGCCCGATGACCCATTTGGGATGGGGCTTGATGGCAGTATGGAAGCTGCAATTGCCAGCTTTATTGAGGCTAATGGTGGTGATTTGTTTGAATGGACTTTGATGAACTCACCTGAATTTCAGTTTTACCATGATGGTTGGTTGGAAGAAGAGCATAGCTGGATGGAGGATGCCTTCAGTTGGTTATCTGTTCCTAAAATCCAAGATGAACAATCTAGCTTGGATATAGGAGAATCTTCAAAATGCAATCATGAAGAAACCTGTCATGGAAATGAGGGCCTTCCACATGAGGCTTTTGTTTTTGTGCTTGAACATTTGAATTTTCAGGATCTCCTCTCAGTTGAAGGGGTCTGCAGGTCCTTGCATGCAGCTGTTCGGTGTGATTTTCTTTTATGGACATGTTTACATATGGACTCTCCTTTGAGTGAGAAGTTAACTGATGATGCTTTGCTACGATTGGCTCAGAGATTTCAAGGTAATTTGCAGTGTTTGAGCTTATCTGGTTGTTCAAAGATCACAAATGATGGGCTCAAGCGTGTGTTAAACATTTGCCCAATGTTAAGGAAGGTTAGTAGAGGAATATGCTTTACACCTTGTTTCCACTTTTAATTGTGTTGCTATATATTTTTTTTTCCTTCTTATGCATCAGTTTTCTTGCACCTTTTTTTTTTTAATTTATTCAATAGTCCAATAACAGCAGTTATCTTGCATCTATACTATTTAAAAATCTAAAATACTGCTGCCAGAGATTCAAGGCAGACTAAGGTGATGATCTCTCTCTCCTTTTATCTATCATTCATTGGTCACAAAATTCCACAAGGAGAAAGAATCTCGCCTGAATTTGTTGGGTATTACATCATTGCATTTGGCCAATAATTTCACAAATTTGTTAATTATAAGTGTATTCAAGTTTTCTAAGTGAATCATAGTTAGATTTTTAATGTCCTAATTCTATTGTGGCGCCAGATCTGTATGAAAATTTATATACATCCATTGAGAACATGTAATCGATAGTCAGTCAGTGAATATAAAAGTATCTTAGGATAGTTGTGGAGGATGAACTCAACTCTCACTTGTTACTATCCAAAATGATTGTTTCTAATTTATCAGAGAAAGAAGCTCTTTAATATTTTTTTATATTATACATGGAACAAATGCTTTAGGTTTCTAACATGTCGAACATAAAAAAGTGAAAAGAAGCATGTTAGAAATGAAAAAAATAAAATAAAATTATGGGAGGATACTAACTGTTAGTGCAATTTCCCCCAAACCCAAAACAAGAAACTTAATTGAATAACCCATATATTGACAGTGGTGGATATCTAGGCCTTCATCCCCAACTTGTCAATTTCAATGTTCTTAAACTATTCACTGCCAATCTAACTTGTTGACTTGGAACCAGAATACTATCTAGTCTGCTTTGTGTATAAAACTGGAAATAAAAAAGGGTTAATCCAGTAGAATTGACAAGACTAAGTTATTTTTTATCAAAAAAAATTCCAACCAAGATATATACTATCATATCATTGCTATAGTGGTTGAAATGTATATTTCACCCCTGTTGGTTTTTTAGATTCAGGGGTTGGTATGATTTTCTTTCATAATACTTGTATAAGGTCTAGAGAGAGATATAAGAGAATACTAGTGAGATGATTTAATTAATTTAAATGTTATTAGTGATATATCTGTGCAAAGAGCTTGTTGGGATGCTTCCCGATTTACCCTGGTGGCCGGTGGGAAATTTCCGTGGGACCGGACCGGTCACCCCTAGAGATAGTCAATGAGGCTAAATGGGATTATCATTTTTTTTTTGTTGGGACAAACATGCTATAATCCATCCATTAGGGTTTTTTGATAACTGGAACGGTTTTTCTTCTCTTATTACTATATTATATATTATGTCTGATACATATTATATAATATATGTTTTTATTAAACTATTTATTATATATTTATCGTATACAAGCTTTCCATTTTAAAAATTAGTTATCATAGTGTTTGATATTTGGATAAAATTGATATAAATATTTAATACCTACAAAATATAATTTAATACTATTTTTCAGGCCAATTGGTTTAAATGATGGAAGATGATTTTATTAGTTTGAATATTATTAGTGATATAACTTTGCATAGGGATCAATGGAGGAATAAAATTTATATAGCCTATCAAATAGTTGGAACTAAGATGCTATAATCTGTTCATCAGGTATTTTGGTAATATTCGAAGGGTTTATAACAATATTTGTATTATGTCTGATACATAGTATTGTATATGTTTTGGTTAAACTATTTATCTTATATTCATTACAAGTTTTTCATTTCAAAAATTGTTATCATAGTTTTTGATATTTCTATTAAATTTATATTTATACAATACTTGTAAAATATAAATTTATATTTACAATACTACTTTTGAGATCAATTGGTTCTAATGATTTGACCAATTGAATTGAGATGGCCTTGCCGATTATTTTGAGGAACATTGGTCAATTTGAAGTTCTAGGCTTTTTGACAATGCCTTAATCATAGAAGGGTTGAGAATGATCTGGGATGAGTAGTGGGAATAGTAGAAGTAAGAGGCAGGGAAGGACCACGGGCGAGGAGCAATGAGGCAGGGTGATGGTGGAACTCTGCATAAGAGACAGTAATTAAAGGTGGGAGTTTTAGGAAATGATTAAAGACATAAAATGAAATGGCAGCAAGAAAGAATTGTTCTCGTCAAAGGATTGTAGTAATATGTTTGTGGTCAATAAAGGGCTGAATGAAAACAAATTAATACCTTTGTTTATTAAATACCAAGTTTTAAATTTTTTTTTTTTCATTTTTTGATAAAGTTATTAATGTTTCTTTATTAATAAGGTCAACTTTGGATGTATATATATATTTGTTATTATCGATATCTACATAGTTCAATTAATGAAATATTGTCAATATTTTTCATAAGCATCATTGTTGGTATAGTTCAACTGTTATCTGTTTTGTCAATGCAGCTAAATGTTAGTGGATGCGTCAGGCTAAGTGTTGATGGAATCATAAGCAGCCTGAAGGAGTTCCAATCACAGGGAGTGCTGGGAATACAAAATCTCAAGCTTGGCAAACTTTTCATTGTATCTACAGAACAATACAGTGAGCTGAAATCATTGCTGTGCTTGGATCAACTTCAACTAGTTCAACCCCAGAAATCAAGGTTCTACCACACTTATCAATTGCCGCATCACTGTGATGATGATTGTGTCCTTGACTTTGAAAGCTGCCCATTATGTGGAAAGTACAAGCTTGTTTATGACTGCCCTTCAGAAAGTTGTCAAGTGGAAGTCCCTAAACGGTGCAGGGCTTGTGATTTTTGCATTTCAAGGTGTGTTCAATGTGGAAAATGCATCAAAGATCACAGATACATGGAGACATTCTGTCTTGAATATCTCTGCTCAGGTTGTTGGAGTTTACCACCATTAAATGAGATAGAAGAAGAAAAGTGAACCGACTTTTCAATTGGTTTTGTTTATGCAACCTAAAATTACAAAAACCAAATGCCTTGTTCGTTCTTATTCGATCTGTTTCTGGAGGTCAGTTGGCCTTGTCTATGACAAGTTAAGGAAATACAAAATCCATTAGAGTTATGTTTGGAATTGGATAGGATTTCAGAAAAGCAGTCGAAGCCTGCGAACTACAAAATAAGTCGGAAACTGCTGATAAGGTATTTTAACTATTTGGAGGTTTCTAAGGTGGATATTGTTCGGTGGACTACTGAACATCCTTTATTACTCATTTGCAGGAAATTCTGTTGCATTTCATTCTGGTGCTCCTCTCTTCCCTGATATGTAACATGGAGGTCAGATCAGTCTGGTTTACTCCTACAGGGAAAGTGATTTCTTCTAGTATCCATCTTTGCTTGTGACGTTTGTTAAATTAAATCTGAAACTCTTTCTTAACACGCCATTTCTGTTAGGTTGATGCGTCGACATGTATCATTTCCTTTGTTTAAATTCATATAGCAATCAATTATTAGACCGAAGCATACAAACTGAGTCTCTTGACCTTTGTCTGATCAATTAGATTTATCTGTCATCTTGCGTCTGTGAGACTTAGTTTGCTCGATTTCCTCCATGGTAAAAGAATCTTTTCATGAATTCCATGCAATGACTCCTAATGGAACATGAGAGTTTGTATTTTTATTTTTAGGTTTTTGACAATGATGCAAAAATGTGATAACAGTTCAAGCGTTCGTCAGTCTCACGGTGAGATGAAGAGAGGGAAATAAGGTATTGGGAGGGTTATTTGTTGCAGTTGTAACTTGAATACTTGTGTATTGATATAAGTTTACTATTTGAGTACCAACTTTGCTACACCATGAGCCTTCAGGCTTTTGACAGTGTTAATAAAGATGGGTGATCTTGTGGAAAAAGTCGAGCTAGGCTAGGGATCCTGTCAAGCTGTTTCACCATGTTACATAATCACTTTTAAGTCATTAGATAATTTTGAGAACATAATCACTTTGAAACTAGGCAGAAACATTTTGATCCAAAAGTGTTGCATGATCACGTTTAAGTCATTTGATAAATTTGAAAACATAAATGAATTTCAATGACCTTTTAGCCTCTGAAACTAAAATAAGAGAGAACTTTTGGCAACGGAAAGTTTTTTATTATTTACTTGATTAAAATTTTAAGCGGATGGAAATCATATTCCTTCGGCGGAAAATTTATCATGTCCGAATCGGATGAAAAGATGAAGGAAAAAGTAAATAAAAAGAAATTATGTAAATACCCCTAAACTTACCTTCCCTTTTCCTCTTCTGTCGAATTGCTGATTTCTTCCTCACTCGTCTAACTCCTTTGCTGAATCGTCGATTTCCTTTTTCCTCAGCTGCGGACTCTTCTTTCTCCTCATCTATCAACTCCTCCACTAAATCGTTGATTTCTTCTTCCTTCTCACCTACAGACTTTTCTTCTAACTCTTCACCCGTCAACTCCTCCAGCGATCTCTCTTTTTCTCTTCCACGACTGCTACAACTGCTCCAAGATTGTTGCTCTCACGATTGATTCACAATTGTTGTCAGCTACTGCTCTATGATTGATGCTTATCGTCGCTCTAGTTTTCTTCTACGATTTCTAAGTGACTGCTTGTCGTTGAGTTTTCTTACTCTGTGATTATGGTAAGTTTGGATCTTACTAATTTCTATATTCGTTTTAATTTTCAACAGTGGAGCAATGCTGATTAGAAAATTTTGATTAGATGAAATATAACTGATTAGATGAAATATAATTTTCTTGATTTCCAGAACTATGATTAAATGAAATATAATTTTGATTTCTATCTTTATTTTAATTTTATGCCCTCGTTAATTTCTATCTCTGTTTTACTAATTTCTATCTTTTAGATGAAAATAACTTAGAAGAAATATTAGATTTTGATAGCAACGCTCTTGAATTTATTATAGCAGTATATTTTTATTGTTTATCTTTTCGCATATTTGATACATGGAGTGGGATAATAATAAAGGAGATTATATGAATGTTAATAATTATTATGAGAAGAACAATGACAATCTAAATGAGAGTTTAGATGATAAAGTTTTCATAAATAGAAATTGTGTAGTTTTTCTTGGATGATGTTGAAGGATATGAATAAGTATGTAGATAAAGGTGAGCAAAAGGATTATGCACGACATATTTTATTGCACAACCTTATGACATCTAATGAGACATACCGTCGCATTCTTAGCAAAAGTGTGGATGGCTTTATTCGGCTGTGTGAACTATTAAAGCACAACACAAGGATAAAAGCCAATAGAAATTCTTGTTAAAGCCAATAGAAATTCAAGTATTGAAGAGAAGATTACTAAGTTTTTATATTTGCTTGGTCATGATGTCAAGCATTGAAAGTAGTTTTTTCTTGCTCCAAAGTTTAAGGACTATTAATAATCAATTTTATGAAATCTTAAAAGTCATTATTAGACTTTATGCTAAATTTATAAAGCAACCAGATGGTTCTGAAATCCCTCTACTTATATAAAGTAGTAGTAAATTCTACCCTTACTTCAAGGCAACACTCATTTTGATCATTTTGAATTTTAAAAGGTTTGTAAGGTACTTTATAGCTAAATATGCTCATTGTCTCCTAATTGTAGGATTATGTTGGAGCATTAGATGAAATTCATATACGTGTTAAGGTATTTGATGTAGATGCATCTAGATATAGAGGAAGAAAGGATTAACCAACTACGAATGTGTTGGCGGCATGCTCCTTCAACTTGAAGTTCACATATCTTATCTGGGTGAGAAGGAACTGCATCTGATTCTCGAATCGTCAAAAATGCTATATCTAAATGTGATAAATTATTAATTCCTCATAGTATTTAGTTTACAATTAATGTTCATTGGTGGACAATGTTTGTAAGTAAATATGATTAGCCTATATCCTTTATTTGTTAGTAGGTAAATAATATTTAGTTGACTCCGAATTTATGCTAAAGAGGGGTTTAATTACCCCTTATCGAGAAATTTGTTATCACTTAAAAGAATACTCGAGATGTGACCCTACAATTGCAAAAAAGTTATTCAATCTTAGACATATATCTCTTTGTAATGCAATCGAGAGAGCTTTTGGGGTTTGAAAAAAAGAGGTTTCTCATTATTGCTAGTGGAATAAGAACCTCACTATGAAATTAGCATTCACATAGATATTATCTTAGTATGCTGTATTCTTCATAATTTCTTAACGGGGGTGGATCTAGATGAGGTTAATTAATGAAGTGGATCATGAATTGAGTGCAAATTATGACAATAAAGTGAGTTGCAATAAGAGACAAGACGATGACCAAAGGCAAGGGAATATGATCGGGGATAACATAGCTAATGTTATGTGGTCGGATTACAAAAACAACTAAAGAAGACTTATTTGGTTTTATTAGAAAAATTATGAGAACGGTTTGATGTAGCATACTAATTAATAATGCTTAATTTGAACAATGTGATGTTTTGAACATACTATTGCTAAATCTTAATACTAGATGTTCTTCGATTGAATATTATTTTTTATTCATTGATTATGTTTGTTAATCCAATATTATATAGTTGAATATTACGAGTTTATGTATAAGATTTGATTTTTTTGTATGGTCGCATGTGAATTTTATACAGGTATTGAGTAAAAATAAGTTCTGCAATCGAACAAGTAAAAAATGATATGATTAAGTGAACTGATGAAATGGATAAAATTTTTATAGATGTTATGTTAGATCAACAAGTTAATGGCAACCGAATAGGTAGCACTTTCACGTTTATTGTATACAAAGAAATGGTTGTCATTTGCCATGAGAAAACTAAAATTCCATTGAAAATGGACCATTTGAAGAATAGAATGAAAACATTGAAGACTAACTTTAATTTGAGTTATGATTTGTTTAAGAATGCAAGTGGAGTCCAATGACATGCTCAGGTAGGAGATTTGAGGCTAAGGAAGTAAGAGATTTGAGGCTAAGGAAGAAGTTTGGAAGCAACTTATTGATGCAAATAAATATGAATGGTAGATATTTTATTTTATATTTTGTCAGTTTATATAACTATTATATTTATGATTAATTTGATTTTTACCTAGGCTAATCCATTAATTAAAAAGTGGAGATATTACCTTGCACCTCATTATGAGAAATTGTTTGAGTTATTTGATTATGACAGAGTGAATGGTCAAGGAATTTCCACCGCCACTAAAAGAAATGTTGAAATTATTCAAGAGGAAGAATAAATGGATGATGTAAATATAAGTTCTGAAGTGGACCTTGATAGTTCATCATTTGTCATTTGTTGAAGAATTAAAGAAAATAAAAATTGCATTTGTTGATGCTTGTGGCAATAAGAAAAAGTTCAGCCCTCGACTTAAATATCAAGGAAGTTGTGATGTAATTAACCGTTCAAGTTTAGTTATAAAAAATAAGTCATTTTGTCAACAAAAGTTAAATGAAAAACTCCACAAAGATTTAGTTTCTTTGGTGTTCTAGACAAAAATATATTTGATGTCTATCTTTTCCTAGGAGAGAATAAGGAGAAGATGATATTTGTTATGTGGTGTCTAGTGGAGAAGAGACTTGCACTTTTAAGATGTTTTCTTTCTAATTTTAAATTATGATATTTTGAATAATTGTAATTTGTAAAATTTGAATAGGTATTCAGAGTATAGGGTTGTATAAGCTTATTAGCAATTATTAGTATATGAAAGTCCGTTTAACTTTTTTGTTAGTAATAATTTTGTAATAATTATGGATTATTTCTAAGTAATATTTATTGTTGAAAATTTTTTATTTTAATATATGATAATAGAATAAGTTTTTTGATTTTAATATACGATAGCATTCTTAAGAGATCTAGCTTTATTTTGACCAACATTTTATTCCAGTTCTATGTAATATTTTTCCACACTTTATTCCACTTGCATGTAGTATTTTTCTATTTCTTTTATGAAAACTATTTATCATGTTAAAAATGCATTATGTGTGTTCTTTTGAATCCACAATTATATGACCATATAAAAAAATTAAAAATAAAATAAAAACATGGGATCTTGAGAACATAATTATAAATATTTTTAAATATTTTTTAGTTCAATAAATAATTTTAAATTTTTATCTAAAAATGAAAAAATAAAAAAGGTATTTTTAGAAAATATATTATTTAATTTTATTTCTTTTGTTATAATTAGGCAATGTAATGGATTCATCTCATTCATTTATCTCAATTAAAGTAAATTAAAAAAATTCATTTTTTTTCTATGAAATTTCTCAATCCACACCTTATCCTAAACAGGGCATTTAGGGGTGTCAAAAATGGACCCGATCTGACAACTCAACCCGAATCGATCCGAAAAAAATCAGGTTCGAGTTGGACATTTTCGGGTTCGGATCGGGTTCGGGTTGGAAGGTATTCGGGTTGAAAATTTTCGGGTTGGGTCGGGTCGGGTTTGGGTTGACCCAAATATAGGGTTTAGTGGGGTTTTTTAGGGTTAAATCAAATTTTATTTTGAAAATTAAGATGTTTTATGTATATTAATATCAATGCTAGTATGATAATGATGAAATATTGAGATAAAAGTGAAGAATTATAGGGAAAATAGCTCTAAAATTATTTTAAATCGAATTTTTGGGTTACACGGGTTGGGTTCGGGTTGGGCAGGTTGGTCGGGTTCGGGTTTAGAGGTTTCGGGTTGAATTCGGGTTCGGGTTGGGTTATAAAAAATAAAATAAAAATTCAACCCGACCCAACCGAATTGACACCCTTAGTATAGGTAAAGGCTCCACTAACAGGTCAGATATCAGCCAGCCCACCTACCTCAACTAGGCAAGTCGGCTACTTAGCAGGCCTAAGTGGAAATCACTCGACGGGTTGGCTATCTAACGGGTCCAGCGTACCTCAACTAGGCAGGTTGGCCACTTAACAAGCCTGAGAATAGAAACCACTTAGCACGTCAGACATTTGGTGGACAAGTAAATTTTTTAGTACTGAAAATATTTGGATAGATCCTCCTGAACACGTATGAATAGGGGTGTAATCGAGCTGAGTCAAGCCGAACTCTTAAATATTTAAGTTTAGCTCATTAATAATCGAGTCAACATTAACTGATTAAGCTTTATTTAACGAATATATTCATGACTCACGATCTTATTCGAGCTTTTATCGAGCCTAAACGAGGTTAATAAATATAAATTATAAATTTAAATATTCATTAAAAACTAAATTATATATTAGAGAAAATTATAATATTCTTATCAAAATTTATAATTTTATTCTAATAAATAAATTTAATATATTTGTCTATATTTTTTATAAGTAAAGTGTAAAATCTATAAATTCAATATCAAAACTATTATTTTTTCATTTAAAAATTGATTCATGAGCTTACTAACGAATATGTTCACGAGCTAATGAGTCAAGTATTATAAAGCTTGAGCTTGGCTTATTTATCTTAACGAGCCTCATTAAACGAGATCAAACGAGATTTTATTGAATCGAGTTTCGAATAGCTTATGAGCAGCTTGGTTCATTTACATTTCTATCCGACCTACTCTGGGTCTACCCTCAATTTTATTCAAGGTCACCTCATATGACATCTGATTTAGACCATGACTCTGATACCATTTGTTGTGATCAAAGGATGTTTACATATTTGCATAATAATATGGTATTATCCACTTTAGGCTTAGACCCTCATGTCTTTACTCTTAGGCTCTCTCTCTCTAAAAGATCTCATACTAATAAATATGAAACTTTATATGAGTTATATTTTTATCCATAGCTCACGACAACCTTAATCGGCCACATAATATGTCTTCCATTGGGCTGACATATTTTGTACATGATCTGAACAAAATAATATTTTGTTCTATAGTTATAAGCTACCTTTTGCATATATCTGACATAAAAGTAACCTTCATTTGGGCTGATTACTTTTAGCATAAATATATGTTTACCAACAGAAAATGCACTAAACATACCTTAGGTACCTTCATTTAGGTCGATACATTAGTTCAACTTAGTAATATGTTGTGTGAATAGACTCAAGAAAATTTTAGGAACTTAATTCAAATAAAAATTACTTAATCAGCCTTAACAACATACAATTAGACTTATTAATCGATTGATACTTTATGGTAATCGATTCGTATGATCTAATTGATTATTTCAATCAATGCAAAAGGATACTATATATAACTACATAATTATATATAAAGCTCTTTCAAATTTCTTTTGAGTTTTGTAATTAAATAGTATTATTTACTACTATTTAATTTTATAATTATTACATTAAAATTTATTTAATGTATTTTTTTTCCTTTATGCACCTGTTGAAACACTATTTCATTTTTTTAATTTATGAAATAGTAATTTTTTTTACTATTTCACTTTGTTTTCATTAAAAAAACATACTGTTTCATAAAGAAGTATTTTTAAAAAACTTAATTAATTAAAAAACAATTTTAATCGATTAAATTAAACTTAATTGATTAAAATTGATGTAGTCATGAGTTTAAAATTATTTATCGATTAAAATTTTCAATCGTTTCTGTTTAAAATTTTAGACTCGCCGATCGATTGTTCGACTAAAATAATCGATTGAATCATCACAATTTTATCTAAAATTAGATTAAACTGTGACAATTTTTCAACGTTCTTCGTATTCTTCTCAGAAACACGAAAAAAAAACAAGTCTATCCTAATTTTCTCTTATATGATTTTTGATGATAAAAAATCTGTATTAACTAAGAAAACTTAATCTTGCATACAAACAATAAATTGACGAAAAATTTAAACTTTATTGCCAATGAAAATGATAAAATAGAAACTTGGCTTTGATACCGATTGATGGTTCTTGTAAAACTTAAGTCGTATGGATTCTAAGAACCATATAAGAATTCACATATAGGAAATACAAGAACATATAAGCATGGATCTTCATTTCATCAATTAAACATGACATAAGAAAAATAAAAATATAAACATAATAGATAAGGAACTTGATTGAAGAGATATATCCTTGTCTTTAGCATTGTCGGCTTGATTTCTGTGGAAGAAGATGTAGTAGAAAGGAAGGTCTTCCAAGGGGCTTAAGGGATGACGACGTCGTAAAGCTTCTTGCCAATGAGGACAAGAAACTATGTCAAGATGATGCCCTAAGCCCTTGGGGACCAACCCTATATATGGTGGACATCTATTATCAGCCTATAGATAATAATAGATACGGAATTATAAGTCCATATATATACTGAATATATATTGTCAGCATATAGATGATAATAGATGCAGGACTAAAGGTTTTACATATACAAGGTCTACATCCAACAACTGAACTCAATAAGTCTAAGTTAGATCACTTTAAATGATTCAGATCGTATTAACATATGCAACTTATAAATAAGCCCACCTAATAGAGATAATTATATTCAACAATTATATCTTCAACTTTAAAACTATCGAAAATATACTTTTTAAAAATTATGTAAAATTCTTTCCCAATCAATCAAATATAAAAATTTATTATCAAACAGGGATAAAACAAGATTATTTTAGTAAGGAACTGAGAATCAGTAACATACCTGAATATTACCAAACTTGCTAGATAATTAGAGTCATAATAAAGAAATCAAGCTTACTTCATGCAGAAATAAAAAAACTAGTCTCCATAACTTATTATATTCCCAAAAGTCAAATCAATACGGATTACACTTTTTTGATAAGAAGAAAGTCTCTTATCCAACTTGAATTGAGCAGCATTGAAGGGGTTGACCTTCACTCCTTCATCATCATAAGAAGTCAGAGATGAT
>JBBMJZ010000089.1:11006423-11024378 GCA_037833815.1 Zingiber zerumbet | reverse complement strand
ACCTGGAAGTCAATCCTTGAAATAGATATTTAATCAACTTCTGTAATATGGTTTAACTTCTGAAGAACACATGGGTTGAACTTGGATTAAAAATGTTAAGTTTCACTTCTGAAGAACATATGGGTTGCTAGGAAAAGTTTTGTGCTTGTACAAATTTTTGTACAGGGGAAACAGAAAGGAATTCCAAGCAGCTCCTACACGTCCCTCAAGGCACGACTTCCCCTTTTCTTGTGTTGTTTTCTTCTTTCTTGTCGTGCCATTTGGCATGACCATGTCATCATCGCTTCCTTAGCCATGCCATTTGGGCACGACCACCTTCTAGAGCTTCACCTGGTTGTGTCTTTAGGCATGTCCAGGTCTAACTTGGGTCTGAAATGGTTGTTGCTTGGCTCCTTTGACTTGGGTACTCATTCCTTTACTTTTCTCTCTATGGGGAAACATGGCTAGGTCATAGTCTTCTGAAGTTGTCTTCTTTTACTTATTCTAAATCCTTTATGTCTCTAATTTTCTCCTGAAAATAAAAATAAACACCAAGAAGACCTTTGGACGCATACTAATTATGCCAAAATTAACATGATAAAGGGTATAAAAGCATAGATCATAGGCAATGAATATCGAAGGATGTGCATTAAACAGTACAAAAAACATATATCTAATCTACGACATCACTTATGAATTATATATGATCATGATTTCTATTTGGATTTTTGAAAGATACTATCAAATCAGAATTTCTATGAGACAAAGACCACTAACTAAAGGGAAAGGTATATATTATCTGAAATCGATGATTAAATCGAGTAAATTCTCCCTTTCTTATTAATTATATCTAAAATTGGTAGAGATAAAGTGTTGGATACGTGGCTCTGATGTTTACAGCATAAAAACTTTGATTTATCAAAAAGTGACTCCGAGCGATCCTGCATGTCAAAAAGAACGTTAGTGATTGGGCCAAGAAAGAAGTCCTAGACGTAGGCATTCCGACGCTCAAGTCAGTGATCCCATCGAGTAGAATGAACAATAGGATGAATATTGGTTATTAGTATGTAAAATTGTGTAATATCACATACCTACGTTTGTAGATGGAGACCTCCTTTTATAGTATTACCGTTTGTTTATGTACGAATCTCAAAGTACTTCTAAAAAAGGATAGACCATAAAGATTGGACGTGCAATCCCCATGTTTGGCAGATTGGAAGCTTCTGGTGTACAATTTACATACAAAATATTCTTTGTCCTCCGTGGCACAAAAAGCCAAAAAGGAATATGACACGGTTGGATTGAGGAGCCTACAATATGCTCACCTAGTAACACCTAGTAAGCCTGCCGAGTCCTTCATAAAGCCTGACTGGCTATTTCTTGCAAGAGTCATGGGTGTTGGCTTTGGGGGATGTTGTTAGGGATTCCTCCTCCGCTCGGCCTTTCAATTTGGCCACTAAATTCAATCAAACTAAGTGCTCAGTTTGTCTGATCAGATTATAGGTCCATCTGGCTGGATGACTCGGCTAGAACAATTAACCATGGTAACATGAGTTATGAAGAGTATTTTACTCTAGAGGGTACTGACTCAGCTAGGAACTTCAACCATAATGAGGGGCTTAGGGTCTGACAGGTCAATGGGTCTAGTCGGATGAAGGGTCTGGTCGGATGACCACTCGGTTAAGACAATCGTATACACTAGCCCCGAATGCTGACATTCCTTGACTTTAATTGACATGTTAGTCAGCCTCCTTGACTTTGACACAACATAGAAGATATACCTTATTCATCATAAGTCTCCTCCTTAAGTCTAGTCAAAGGAGGCTGCCAGTCCGGCTGACTAGACACTTATATTGTTGGTGTCCCTTGTCTTTCGATTGGACATTTGCTCTTTTTTATGACACTTGGTTCAAGTTGATGCTACACTTGTTGTTGATGATTATAGTGTCTTTTGCCTCCTGATTGGACACTCCTTCTTGGTATCATCGTTCGACTCAAGTTGACATCATTTTGTCACCTAGGAAATAGTGCATGTCATTAACTAATTAATGCCCACTATGATGAGCGCACCTTTTTATCATAAGCTTGCTTATTGTCATCCATCCCTCATAAATGCAGCCTATGTCATGTTAACACATGTTGCACACCAGCGCTAAGGAATATCTGATGTGACAGGTGATTGTTGAGATTCGATGTGATAGATGGTAATTTAAATTCAATGATCTAGATTAAACCTCTCTCCTTCCTCCCCTTGATCGAACAGTTGAGAGTGACTGTTACTAGGGTTTTTAAGTTTCATCTTCTAATGCAACTTTATTGTTTTATCAATCATCTTCTTCTTCGCCTTCTCCTCTCCATTGTCATCGATGATTCTCCCCACCTTTTCCTTTCACTGTAAGTTCATTTTCTTCCATCCTCCATTCATCCTTTTTTAATTTCCTCTTTCATAGCTTTCACTCCTCCCGTTGCTATCCATGGGCTCTGGTATACCTCCACTACCTCTGACTTCAATAGCAAGGAGGTGGAGCATATGCGTCTTTCCTATCACATTCCTCCTGATCATCACATTGTCATCCCCTTTGGTTATGACCGCCCCCATCTTCCTCTGATCAGCTTTCTTGCTTTTTTCAAGGACTAGTTCATGGTTGACCTTCATTTTCCTCTACATCCTTTTTTCCCTGAAGTTTGCTCTAATTTTCATATTCCTTTGCAACAATTAGCGCATATTTCCATTAGGTTACTATGTAGGGTCATTGTACTACTCCATCTATACCAAGTCCCCTTGCAACCCCGAGTCTTCCACTACTTCTATTATCAAAAGAATCTGAGTCGGATGTTTTTATCTTCCAAGCCCGAGTGGATGCTGTATTTTTCAATAAAATGTCCTAATCTAATAAAGGACGGAAGTCTCACTACTTCTATCTCTGACCTGCACATCTAGTGACCTTCCCGATCAGGTGGCAAATGGAATTGCCCAACCCTCCCAAGCTAGGCAAGTACCGATGGGAGCTGGTCTACCTTGCAGGCTCCACTCAGCTATCTAATCTAAAGTATCATATTTATAAGTTGCTAACTGAGGGAGTGTTGTACATGTTTGGATTGAGTCCCATTCAAGCCTAACTGCCTGACAATTTCGGTGAGAAATTCATCTTCCTATTGTTGTTGGATCTAACCAATTTCTTTTTCTATTTTATAGCTAAAACCATATGGAGGGCTATATTGGGTGATTCCACTAAGTTAGCAGATGGAGAAATAGACGCTCGTGGAGAAGTTGAGCTAGAAAGTCATGGACTATTACCCATCGGCCCATCCGAGGGTTTGACCGGCAAAGAGGAAATGAGCAACCCACTGGGAGCAATGCAAATGCCAATTCTGAGGAGTTGCCACCTCCATGGCCCTCCTTGTTGCTGGTAGCTATACCCTCTAAGTCCACAGCCTCCACTGAACTCCTGATCCACTGTCAACGCCACAAAAGATGTCAATCGGCCACACTAGTGTACTCAACCGCTCCTCTTCAACAAATATCTACTGAAGTATCAGTCGCCCAAGCCCCATCTGAACGAGAGGAGAGCTCAACTTCCACGGTTCCTGCAGTCTCAGTCGGTCAGCATACCCCAGCTTTATCTAATCGGATGCCTTCACTCTTCGAACTATCGACCGGAGCTGTCCCGACACAACCTGTTTCCTTGTTGATGCCACCCCTAAGCAAACCAGTGCCACTCCATTCAATAATACATTATACCATCCTTTCTATGTCTAAGACCAAATTTAAATCTAGCTCACTAGAAACAAGCGAATAGGGTAAACCTAAATGAGTCAAGGCTAGCCTCAGGCTACCTTTGCATAAATGGCATTTCACCCACTCGACTGAATTGCTTGTCCTAGAGCATATAATAAAGATACAAGGTCCCTTAGCCTAAACTTGGTGGATGTCCGAGCTCGAGCGACATCAAGCTCAACCGAGGAGCTAGTCGACCATTTTATCCAAGACATCACGGGGGTAAACTTACTTTACACTCGTACATTCATCTTCCTCATATTTTTTAACTAACCTACTCTTTAATTTGACTATTTTGGGTAAATGGCTTAGCTCTATACCAAAAATTAGTCAAGTTGAGCCAGAGCACAAAACTTTGTAGGGCTTGGCAAGGGGAGCGAGCACCTCCCAAGGTTCAACTAAGCAATTATCAACAAAAGTGGCCCGACTCAAGAAAGAGTTGGAGAGTTAATTGAAACTACTATTGGGGGCCGACAAGCCCTCACAATGGAAAAAGATAGAAGTCATGACTAGGTTGTCCAACTCTAGAGTTTCCAAAAACAAATGCAAACTTTTGATTCACTCCTCCAATTAGCCAACGCTCGGAAACTCAGAGTCATAGATGATTTGGACATCAAAAATAAGTGTTGTCTAATGACAAATATTTTTTAAAAATTTCATCCCGCACTAGAAGATCATGGAGATTATTCCTGACAACGCTTTTCCAGACTTCACAGCACTAGCGTATAGGCATGAGCCTAAGTAACAAGTAAGGTCTAGTAGGATGCTCGATGTCCTACACTACGTTATCATCATCCTAACAATAAGCATGAATTCAAATCAACAACCAAGGTCTAGCAGGATATCTAGCATCCTACACTATGGTATGATAATACCATACATATGAAACAAAATCAAGCATGAAGAATAATGAGAGTGCCTAGATATAAAAGGGATCATCTCTAAAGTCCAGCAACATAGTTATCAAGCTCAAGCAATTATATGAATAGAGACAAGGTAATAAAACTATCTATCAAATCATAACTCATGCACTAAGATCAAAAATCTAAAGAAGACAAAGCAAGAAATATCCGCCTTAAATGTAGATCGTCGTGAACTATCTCCATGTCGAGACGCTCATCTCGAATCAAAATCCTACAAATTATATGATATACAATTTAACTAATCACATATACAATAATTAGCTAAACCCAAAACTCAATCTTAAATCGATTAGGTAACCATGTTTAATTCCACCTAACGATCCAAATTCAATTAGATGATAAATTCATCCTTAATCCACCGATAAATTCTTTAATTCTCACCAATCAATCATAGCAACCCCAATCAGTTAATGATTCCCTTTTTCACCATCATTTAATCCATATATCAACTACAAGCATAATGAACCACTAAGATGATAATCAATCACAACTACTTTGGATTTAAATATCCTTAAGCATTCCACGAACAAAATAGTTTAAATAACCCTAATCAATCCACCATTCAAATATACAACTCAATTACCTCTCAACAATAACATAATCATCCATATCCACAATCAACATTTTTATTAAGTAGTTTATATTCAACTAAACATAACACCATTATCAATTTAATGAAATTAATCTCCTGTTATTCTACCTAACAATTTAATCAAATCCATTCTGATCAACTACTAATCCATCCAATTTGATATCCAATCCATTTCAACAATCCACCCATCAACCTACTAATTAACTATTAGCTAAGAATCCAATAAATTCTAAAAACTCACCCGAGTTTGATGCCTCAGCCAATGATCCATAGCTAGAGAAAACTACTGTTGGACTTGTGTACCGAAGCTACAAGAATCAGATAAGTAGCTAATCACAATGTCCCAAAATCGAAAATGAAAACAAACATTTGCAAATCTAACACCTACCCTCGGAACTAGATCCACATATTTCTCTCGAGCAGAATCTGAATGTCGTTGTGACGGTGAGCCAACCAGAGGAAAGGGTGATGGATCGAAGGCTAAGACATGGCGGCAGGTAGGATGACTGTGGCTAGATCAGGAAAGAAACTCAGCGTCAGCTCCGGAAACAGTAGCTGTGGAGATCGACAAGGGTTGGTAGTGTTGGGATCAATGTCTCATCGTTGGGGCGGATCCATAGTGTTGGTTGGAGGGGCCGATCAGGTGGCAATAGGCTGGAGGATGAAGATCGGTGCAGCCTGGTGACATCAATCAAAACTAGGGCACTCTAGGTGGTCGAAGGGAAGAGGACTCGGTGGCCGATGGTGTGAATCGGGAGGCGAGCGGCAACACTACCGCTACTGGGGTTGCATCGGTGACTGGCGATGAGTGGTGCGGCATCAAGCGGCGGCGACGTCGGGCAGAGGCGACAGAGGGAGAAGGTATTGGCGAAGCTTGAGTCAGGAGAAGAAAGGAAGAATCGGGCGGATAAGAATAGGAATTAGGTTTTAATATATATTAACTTAGGTTAATTAATTAAAACCAAGGTTAATGTAATCAACTCCCACAATATTCCAAACAAGCTTTTTCTGAGTTCAATCGATTCATCCCCTTAAATTTGTCATACGAACTGCGTTTAAACTCCAAACAATTTTTAAAATTCTTGAAAAATCCAATAAGGTTATTTTTTTAATAACCCTTATTATTTAATTACTGGATCTTACAAGAGGCATCTCCTGAATATCTTCAGTTAGCTCCTCAATTGGCGGCAGTGAGCTTGTACGTTGGTGAAGGATTTTTGCTGTCACATCCGATCGGGGAAGAGCGGCGTCGTCTCACTAGGTACCATCAGGCCATCAGGAACCACTGAGGTCTGAGGAACCTCCTCTGAATTCATTCGCCCAACTGGATGATTCTTCGAACCCTGTACCCATCGGGAGTCGAGAAAGAGATAGCTCGAACTCACTCTTTGCACTATTGGTAGCATCTTCAGAAATCTCTGGTGTTAAGAGGGCTTGTAAGGCCACCTAATCCCACTTCGTTTGTTTGCTCATCGAGATGTTCAGCATGGTAGCGTCTGCATCAAAAAAGAAGCATAAGTTAGTCTTCACAGACAAAGGAGGCAGTGTGAGACTTACCGAACGGCATTTCTAGATCAACAACATTCGGGTTCAGTTGAGCCCGATATTAATAAGCCATCATTCCTGACTATCTTGGTTGCGTTAAAACATATGTCGGTCAACAGCTCCAAGGCCCTCAAATACTCTGGGTTCTTCTTATATTGGTCGAGAGGCTGGGAGTCTAGTAAGTCTACTTACTAGCTGGTCGAGAAAGTAAAGGGGATTGGTGGTTTTAGATAGAAATACAGATTTTTCCATCCCTTGTGAGATGAGGGAAACTCATTTAGGAAGTGGCAACCTGCCTGGGCCATGAAGTGAAAGGCACCGAGCTCTGTTCGATTGGGATGGTAAAAATAATAGAAGAAAACATGGGTCAAGGGTATTTAACACAACCTAAAAATCACCGCTACCCTGCTCAGAATCCTAAAGGCATTAGGGGTTAATTGATGGAGAGGTATTTAAAAATATTCTAACACCTCTCTATAAAACTCGGGGACTGGAAATCGAAGCCAATAATTGATAAGAGAAAAAAGTAAGGCAACCTGTGGGGGAATGTACGACACTTGATCTACCTTTAGTATACGAATCTGATAATCTGGTGAAATGCCAAAAGAGAGCCACATCTCAACATGGTGTTCTGCTGTCAATGAAGAATGAACCCACTCATACCAAAAGAAAAGACAAGGGCCACCAGCCACAAAGAAAGGACAGTCAACTCAAAAAAGACTTACAGACAGAGGTTGGACCCTAAAGCAGGCAAAGGTGGGGCACTATAGCGGCGGCCAAAGCAGAGATGAAGGTTGAAGATGAATGCACAGGGAAAGCGACACTTGCTCCTCACCGCCTTAATTTAGAGCTTCACTCATCAATCGCAGTCGCTGGATCGAAGATCTGTGAGGGGTGAGATTGTCTCCCCACAGTCAGATTAGACACCAAACTCAAGGCAAATCTCCGACAATCATTAACCTGGTCAAAAGTGATCGTCCCATCTACATTTGACATGACCTCGAAAAAAAGATGAGCAGCGACACGCCCAATGCTTAGCCCAACACCTATGATGTCACGTGGCGTTAATTGCGCACCACACCTCATTAAGGATGTATGATGCCTCATTTAATGCACATCCTCTCTCCATCACGCGAGTCATGCTCCTCATTAATACTAGAGATTTAAGCCCCACCCACATGGCATTCTTGGTGATCGTTAGTTGCTTTATGCTTATCCAGTTAGTCAGGTTTATACCTTCTTCGACTGGATTTGATGGGAAGACTTGTGATGTGTTGGAATGATGGAGCCTCTGTGTCTCCTCAAAAGTCAAGATATATGCTTATGTGAAGGACAAGAATCAAGATGAAGATAACTTGACCCAACCGGTTATGCCAAGGTTGTCCTTGTTGTGGTTGCAAGGTTGTAAACATAGTCTTCCATTGAAAACATATGGGAAATATCAGGGGTTTATAAGAAAAAGATATCTCCATTTGTATGAGGCCTTTTGAATAGAACCCAAGAGCAAAACCATGAAGGCTTAGGCCCAAAGTGGACAATATCATACTATTGTGGAGATATCTAAATTTTTTCGATCCTACAATTGGTATCAAAGCGAGGTCGCCCTTCACCGAACTAACCGCTGGAATAAGCACGAGCCAAAGTCATGATTTAAGATCGAACCATGTGGATGAAACCTTGAACGAAGTAGGGGAGACCCTAAGTAGGCCAAGAGTGACTCGATGCTTGAGGGGAGGCCCTGAGCAGGTCAAGAATGACCCGATACTTGAGGGGGGCCCTGTGGCCCTTTGTTTAAGAGAGGATTATTGGGGTTGTAAGATTGCAAATATAGTCCCACATTGAAAACACATAGGAAAGATCATGGGTTTATAAGAAAAAGATATCTCCATTGGTATGAGGCCTTTTAAGTAGAGCCCAAGAGCAAAACCATGAGAACTTAGAACTAAAGTAGGTAATATCATACTATTGTGGAGATATCTAAATTCGTTTTGATCCTACAGTCATGAGCGGCTATGCCATGGTCATATGCTCTGGTCCTCCCGATGGTCATTCGGACCTCATCTAAGTATGAGCTATCACTCCCAATCGGGCGACACCACTCTCAATCGAGTGTTCCTAGTCGAATGCTCCTAACTTTCTCCCGACCGGCAATGCCAAGGTTGTCCCTACCGACTATACCAAGATTTTCCCGAGCAACTATGATAATGTCATATGCTTTGGTCCTCCCGATGGTCATTTGGGTATCATTCATGTATGAGGCACCACTCCTAGTTGGGCGGTACCACTCCCAATCAAGTGTTCCTAGTCGAATGCTCCTAGCTTTCTCCCGATCGGTTATGTCAAGGTTGTCCCAAGTGACTACCAAGGTCATATGCTCTAGTCCTCCTAAGCTGAGGATGGCTCCATAGTGTTGATAAGGAAATCCTTCTCTACCCTAATGATCCAATGCTCTATTAGATAGGCCCTCCCCCATTTATATTTCATAATTAATATACTTTTAACATTAGTCATTAGTATGTTGAAGATGAGGAGTTAATGGTGTTAATGATAATCATTAATGCACCAAGAAGATGTAAAGCAAATAAAAGTGATAAACGATCATCAATACATAAGAGGTAAAAGGTCATTGAAGGTAGCATAAAAGGAAGGGAGAAGCATGAGGTGTGAGGCAGGTTTTTTCCATCTTCCTACGGGTTCTTACTTGAGCGTCGTAGTGACAACGCTTGGGCATCCAGGCATCATTCTAACTCTCATCTTTAGTCTTTGTTATTCTCCGGGTTCTCAAGCGACAATGATTTCACCTCTTGGACTTCTGTACGTGGTTCCAATAGTAGCAATTGATACATCTACGACTTTATTAGTGGATCGTCCTCTACAAGTCTTGGCACAGGATCATCTTGCATTGTGGACAGAAGAAAAAGGCAATCAATGTAAACACATGAACATGAAGACACAGTGGAGTGGAGTGGAGTGGAGTGGAGGTCCTCCCCCTCTTTTAATTCTTCTTAACTTGTCTAGTCTTAATTAAAGTTATGTGGTCCTCCAATTGCCATTAATCAGTTGATGGAGAAAATGACAAAAGAGAGGCAATTGATTGAAATCCACACAGTGTCCTGTTTAAGGATGTCAACTAGCTTAGTCAGTAGATTGTGTCGAAAATCGACATTAACTAACCTTCTTTTTCCTATAATTCCATTGAAATCCAGTTCTTAACTGAAACTGAAAACATGGTCTGGGGAAAAACAAGGAATACTTATGACAACGTGTATTGTACATAAAAAGAAAGATTTCTCAAGAAGTATACCAGGAAGTGATTGTGCTGTCAACAGCAATCCAACTGTTAGCCGACGGCAGAAACAACAGTTTCTTGGACCACAGACTGTAAGCTGTTCAGCGCTCCCTTCTTACCTGGGACCAAATTAGAACCTTGAAGGCCCTGGAACACCATGAACTAAACAGCAAAATATGAGATGACAGCAAGACAATGATAAGGCCAATTCAATCCATGTTGTATTTTATGTCAGCAATCTTGATACTGTGCCTTACAAAACAGGGAAGAATGAAGAACAAGAAGAATAATGTGGAACAGATTACAATTACTCTTATCGTAATGAATCATATTGGTGTTGGTGTTGAACTTCTCCAGCCTATACCTATGAGTTCCTCTTTGCATATAACCATTATTAACTTGAGAAGGAAAATTTTAAGAGGAAACTGTTTTTTTCTTACTAGTATATACATACTGGCCTAAAACAAGTTTACCCATCGGTGCTTCGTTTGGCCACAATTGTCGGTAACCAATCACTGCTTCTACTTCTTGGCACTTGGTCCCCTTTTATCGTTGATAGCCTGATTACTACAAGCCCATCACGGTCGGCCTTCAAGTTGTCTCTTAGTTGCCTCAAGCTAGGAACCAACATCTTCTCGGCCCAGTCATCAAGAGTTGTGCCGCTGAGCCACAGACCGCCTACTATTCTATTGAGAGAATCATCATCGATCCTTATTGCTCTTCCCTTGCCCATAATAGCTCTAAATTTGACCGACACTGACTCAAGGATGCTCTTACGGAGTTGAGCAAAGTCAACCGGCTTGAATGTTACAGCTTTGTCAACTAGCTCAATGAGTTCTGGTGCCAATGAGGATGTTGAACCATTAATAGCAAGCCTGCCCTTGTCATACTCATGCTCAGTGGTGATGTCACTTGAGTTCCGTGATCCTTCCCCGGCATCGGCATCCACCCCAACAGATAAGTTCAGATCAAGTGAAAGGTTAGCACTAACAGCAGACTCCTTTCGTATCTTGATTGGTTGATCAGTATCACAAACCCAGTTTGGATACCGTTTTCCAGTCCGATCCCCAGTTGTAAGCTCCAGTTGCATTCCCCCATAAGCAGAATCTAGGATGGTCTGCTCGTACTGCATGAAGGAATGATACGAGCATCTGAGCTCTTCTGGCAGGCAATCTGAGATAAGAACAAAGATGATACTCCCTAAACTGACCTCCCGACCATACGAATCAAGTAGACGGCCCCCCTCTATTGCTTGCTTAATTCTACTTTGTATCAGCATGTCTGCTTGATCTATGTTCTCGAGCACAATCATTGAGAAAGGGTTCTTCCGCACTGCTTCCACTATTTGGTCCATCGATGTCTTTCCACGGTAACTTAAATTCGACTCTTCGTCATTGTCAATGGCACTTGAAGCACGACCAAAGTCAATAACCGTAGGACCAGTGCTGAAAACTAACTTAGCTAGAGTGTTAGCCATCTTCTTCTTGCCAACCTTGTCAGGCCCGATGAGAAGAAGCCAAGTATCTCGTTTCATAGCACCTCCCCTCCTCTTTCCATTTCCAGATTTGCATCGCATGACAACATCAACAACAGCTGAAGCAGCTTCCTGTTGCCAATTGACACTCTCTGTGAGCTCTTTGAGTAGCCTCTTAAACATGTCAATGTCAAAACCTCCAGCAATTTCAGCTCTCTGCTGACCAGCCAACATGTTCTGAGTGCACCCATCGAGATCACTGAGCCGCTCCTTGTGTGTTTTCTCCAGCGAACAATTGGAAACATTTGAGCTCCCAAGGACTAGATCGGTCTTTACCGGACTTCCAGGACGGCTGGTTGGCAGTTTTGCTGCACCAGTATCCTGACTAATTTCTAGTATCTGGGATAAGTGGCTTCGTGATGACGTTAACTTGAGCTCAGATGGTGGATGTGGTCTCCGAACACTCAAATTCTTGGACATTGCTGAAGAAAATGGTATCCTAGAGTTGGTTGGCATCTGACTATAATTCAGATGAAGTTGGGAACAAGTATCACTCCATCTATGCAGCAGTTCTTCGGCGTTCTGCTTCCAATCCTTCTCGCACTACATAAGAACATGGTTTTCATTGTTAATATGTCACACACACTACAAAAGCCATATCATTAACATTACGTAGCAAGCGACACTTGATTCAGACCTGAAGAGGAGCAGAGACCTTGGTGCTGCCAACACTACTAAGCTTGGCAACTTGTAACCACTGCGGCAACCCCTCACTCTCATTTGATTTCCCAGAGTACTTCTTGCATTCATCGGCGACATGTTTGGCTAATTCACACTCATAACCCTCCGTGCACACACGGCATAGGGTTGTTTTTCGAGAAGAGGGATCGGAACTTCCGGGTGGACGTTTCAGGGGAACTGCAGCAGCACTTGCTCCTGTTATACCTTCAGATGCTGTTAGACCCTCTACAGAGTTGCCACTTATGCTACTTGCCCCGAGCCTGTAATTTGAGCCAAATTAGGCAATCCAACTATTGATTCTAAAAAGGCAAAGAAGAATAGAAGATCCACAAGAATACTATTTTTGAGGTTCTTAATTCATTCAGAAGGATCCAAAACAGTAAGGAATCCATAATAGTGAAGAACACAATAAGTTCAGGTAATCAAAAGTGTTGAAATAGGGTCGTACTGCTCATCCATGGATTTCCACATATAGAAACTATGAAACTTAATGCAATCCAAATGATTCAACTAGTTGATCGGGACGAGGAGAATAAAAATTCAACCTTGGAAACATGTTGTGGAAGGATGGTCTCGATGTGATTGGCATGGCTTGAAGATCCCAGTCCATCTCCATTGTTGGGTGGTACACCTGGCACCGGAGGTACGTCGCTGAAGTAGCCACCGCAATTAACCAGAGTCTGCGAGTTTCTTCGAACCGCTTCCAAAGCCTGCCCATCTCCGCCACTGCCGCCCGGCCGGCTTCAGGGATGGCTGGCTTTGGTGGCTGGATTGAGCCAACACTGCTGGGGGTCTCGATGAGCCATTTGAGGTCTCCTAGATCAACAATCACGCCTCGGCCACCACTGTTGATCATGGACTCGATCGAACTGCCAAGCTCCCTGATCTTGCTGGTAATCTGAGAATGGTCGAGGGCGGGGACGGCAGCGGTGATATTCTTGGCGAAGGGGAGAACTTGGGCGTTCCGCAGCGGCGACGAAGCGTCGATTGATGGAATCATCCTGTGGAGCACTTCTCGCAAGACAGCGTCGAGATTGCAGTCTCCGACAAGGACGGGGTTTCTCTTTCTGGATCTGGAGAGGATGTCTAAAACACGCTTCACTTCCTCGCCCCTCGGATGGTCGGTGGCACCTCCGGCAGAAATCAGGGCAGTATTGACGTTGCTGCTCTGGTGCTGGTGGAGGCGGGAATTCAGGTAGAAATTGCGGGAGACGGCGGCGCGGTTGGTGAGAATGTGAAGGGGGGAAGCGGAGGGAATGGGAGAGGTAGTGGCGAGGGAAATAACTGATGCCGCGGGTGCAGCGGTGGCGGTGGAGGAAGAAGGGGATGAGAGGGATTGCTCGACGGCGGCCTTGACAGCGATGGAAGAGAAGCTGGCCTCGCGCATCACGCGGCTGACGGCGGGGTCGTCGAGGATGGACATAAGGAGCTGCTCCAGCTCGACCTTAACGGCGAGGAGCGGCTGTTGCTGCTGCTCGGGGCACCCGCGGCGCTGGTTGGCCTGTGCGCGCTTGAGGGCCGCCATGAGCGCGTTCGAGATTGGAGGCTCGGCGGTCGCAGCAAGACCGGGATTGGCGGCGGAGAGGCGGTCTAGGGCAACGGAGAAACAGAGCTCCAGCGCGCGGCACTGCAGGGGATGGGACGACTGCGGATGCGAGCGGACGCATGCCTGGCGTAGAATCCCGCCGGAGGCGGCCAGGAGGGTCGCCGCGACGTGGAGCGGCGTCGTCTGCCCGTGGCACCGCCGCGCCGCCTCGGCGATGGATTGCGTCAGAACGCCCGATGCCTCCGGTGTCAGCGTCTGCAGGATCGTGCTCAGCCCCGTCCTCATCTCTCCTCTCGCTCTCTATCTCACCCGTTCCACTCGATCTAATTCATCGGAAAGCCTCTTCCGGTCACCAAAATCCCATCTTTCCTAATCCAAAACCACCAAAATTCCCCCCAAAAAAGGCAATCTTTTCTTCTTCAAAACTTCACTCGGCGAGATAATCAATCGATCTCTCCTCCGGATTCAAACAAAAAAAAAGAGGGTGAATTATAATCAGAAGCCAAATAAATAACAGGGAGAGAAGAGAAAAGATCCAATTTTTCTCCTTTTTTTTTTCGGCAGCAAGAGTAAATCGGACTGAGATAAGGAGGAAGAAAAGAGGGGGGAATAGAATCTTCTCATCTGCTGCACATTTTTATTCCTCCTTTTTTATTATTCTCTGGAAATGAGATTTGGGTTGTGAGAAACAAAAGCCGTCCTTCACTCCCACACACACAACACACTTCCTCAACTCATCAAAAGTAAACCGCCCTCTGTCTCTTTTCCACACTTTTTTTTTTTTTTTTTTGATCTTTTCCTCTCGTTATTTCTTTTTATACCCTTTTTAAAATTAAAAAAAATAAAAAAAACCTCTCATAGAATTTTTTTTCTCTAAAATGCCACTTATTCAACAGCTGTTACGATACAAAATCGTTCCTTACTCTAAAATAAGTTTAAATAATTTTGACTGATATAATAATTTAGGATTTAAAAATTAAATAATAATAGTAGAAACTAATTGATAACTACTACGAGTAGCTATTATATTTTGAAGCAAAAAAAATAACTATTTCAAAATTTAAGATTTATGATTAAATTTTAAAATTTAAAATATAATAACAGTCGGATGACTTCTCTCTTGACTTAATGGTCTGCGATCTACAATCTACTCAGCAATTGAACAATATCTCTCCTAACTCAGTACTCGAAGTGCTCGGTGACTCAATACTCAGGACTACTCAATGAGTCTGTATTTAGAATACTCGGCACTCAAAACACTCAGTTGAAGTAAAACTCGGGAGAGATTACAACCAAAGAAGATCCTCTCAAGAAGGATAGTCTAGTAGTTCCGCCTAATCCGACAGTCTAAGATTATCAACCTAAATCACTCAACTAATTTATAATTTCAATTTAACAACTTTGCTTCCTATCTCCGTCGCAACATTGTCCAACGGTAAATTCGTCCAACGAAAATGACGATTCTTACCGATTGTTATTTTTTTTTTCTTTATTCCCATTCAACATGTTTTTTTAATTTGTCAATATTCCAGATGTGTTCCTTCTTTTCAGGGCGATTCGTTCCCCGTACTCATAATTCCACGTGCCGGCCTAACTCTTCACTTCCGGTCTGATTCTGCGGCTGCCCGCCACTCAAATTATATTTATTTATTTATTTAATAATTATTTTTCATTTTCGGGTTTTTTATATAAAAAAGTTCCCCGTGTTTAGAAGTTATTAAGTTAATCATCTGTTAATCGATCAATATATTAAGATTAGCCATTTAATTAATACTCTAGCCGACGTGTCGCGCTCTCTTTCTCTGGCACTGTGCGGCCATGAAATTATTTAATACTAAACTCCTTATAATTTTATATAATTAACACTTGGCCTTTAAACCCGTACAATATATAAACATGTATCAACTTTTCAGTCTTCCATCTATAAAATAATACATGTAAACCTTCTTTATATATATATTAAGTGATCGTCTGACTACTTAAATTACTTGAGAAAATGTAGATTAGGTTTAAGGTGGATTTTGAAGATTGGTCGATCCAGCATTTGGTTCGAGCACACTTGTGTTGGTCGAGCCACCGAAGGCATTGGTAACTAACAATCGAAAGATATACTTCACAATTTGTTAGTATATCAATAGGTTATTTTAAATGAATAACGTCTATATCGGAAAGTAGAGTGGGAACAAAGGAAGTCTGATATCTCGCACGACAATGCTTAAATTTAGGCTTGGGGAGTTGAAATTGAGCATAATGCTTGTTTTTTTGACCCACATGATGTGGCGGAGACGGCAAGGCTACGTGGTGGATCCAGACTAGGTCAACGCAAAGTTAGATTGGCAAGACTGAACTTGGGGTCAAGTTAGCCTGGCTCATGATCGAGCTTAGGTAAAACCTGACCGACTCATTACCGAGCTTGACTCGTGTCAGTGTGACTCACGTTCAAGCTCAAATCAAATCAACAGACCGAAAGGAGGGGCCACGTGATCGTAGTCTGACCTGAGTTGAGTTCGAACGGGGACTCAATTTGTTGGACAGGCTGGAGACATAGTGTATGTATGATTTTAGTATGTGGACATGATTCGAAAAAGTGGACGGACAAGTAAGAAGTGTCCAAAGTATCCAATGACGGATATTCCCTCTCTCCTATGACAGCAGTGCTGTCAATTTGGATTGGCGTATCGGATTGATATGTTCCGTCAAACAATTTAAGTAAACTATGTTGAAATTTTATCAACCCAAGTATATCATGGCCCCATCCTCTTAGAGTCGCAATCCACATCCCGCATGGATCAGTCCGCAATGGACTTGAATTGACGGTTGAGTTATAAGCAAACAGTTTGGCCAGACCGTCAATGAATCACGACATCAGAAGCAGGCATGGCACTTCAAACAATCAAAGACAAGATGGTCACTTACCTCAAGCTGCCATCTGATAGGCCACAAGGAGGCAACTTCACTGGGAACAAAACATGTTTCACTGTTATCCAGAATCTGCATTTCTGAAGACTTGCTATGCTGGTCAGCTTATTCTAGAAATAACGATAATGATGGATATACTGAAAAACATTAAACTATAACAAAAATCTTTCTGAACTAATTTTATGTGAGAAGAAAACAAGGAGTTCTAAACTAGGTAGAAACAAGCGTCAATTCAGATAGTGCCGAACATGGACTATATTGTTGGAGAAAACTATTTGCTTTATTTTTTAAAAAATTTTCTAATGCACACGTGAGTTAGTCCGTCTAACTCGTAATTTACCTTGATTAAGTTGGATTAGGAATTTTCTAATCCGCTAAGATGATGAGTCAATCCGTCCTACTCCATCACATGGTCAGTCCACTATGGGCCGACTCACCTTATCACAACACGGGTTTATCCATCTGACAACTCTGTAAGATAGTATTAAAGAGGTGGTTGCTTATGCATGGCGTAGGCTTACTCACAATGTATTTCTTTTTTATTTTTTTACATCGTCGCTAGAGACTTTTATCAGAGCGTAGAGTTTTTACGTCAAGACATAGAGTCTATGCCTACTGTCCATATTTTATTGGAGCTCCCAAAAACCCTAATATTTTTTACTAATAGTATATTAAAATGTTCTTAATTATTTTTTAAATTATATATTTTTTAAAAAAAAAATAACAAACACTTCCTCATTCACACAGTTAGTTTATTTATTAAAAAGTAAAAACCCAACCAAACTATTACTTTTTTTTTTTGCATAGATTTCTAAAAACAAAAAATGCATCTTTCCCACTCTCTTACAATCATCACTATAATCTCATATCTTTTTCCTCTTTTATCAATAATCCTACTCTGTTTCTCTTTTATCGGTGAGCTCACTCTCTTCCTCTTTAATTTATTACCAGTGATTTAATCTCTCAAAGGACTTCTTGCTTCTCCCTTTCACTTTCCTTCCTCACTTTTTCTTTCTCTTCCTTTATACAAATAGAAAGTAAGAATTACTCATCTATTGACACAAAATAACACTCCTCTTCCTTGATAACAAAAGAAAGCAAGGGTCCCTCATCTATTGAACGCAAAATATCAATCAGCCATTTTCTTTCATGTTAAGGAAAATAAAAAT
>JBBMJZ010000089.1:10940746-10958194 GCA_037833815.1 Zingiber zerumbet | reverse complement strand
TTCCATGTGTTTTCAACGTGGGACTATGTTTGCAACCTTGCAACCCCAACACCGACGATTGGTTTAGGGAAAGGGTACCGACGAGATGCCCCTCGGGTGGCACTTGGCTGGTGGCTCTCGTCGTCGACGGTGATGGATCTGGCGAGGAGCGCTCGTGGAGGAGACGAGAGGGAGAAGAAGGAGACGGTGAGCAAATTGGGGATCGGGGAAATAGGGTAGATTAGGCTTTAATATAACTTAGCTTTAATTAATTAAACCCTAAACTAATTCTTCAATCAACTCCTACTTAATTTGGGTAATCGAAATATGCTTTCCCTGGTCCAATCAATTTATTCCATAAACGTGTTACACGAACTCCGTTTAAATCTAGAATTTTTTTAAAAAATTCTTGAAAAATCCAATAAGATTATTTATCAAATAACCTTATTATTTAATTATTAGTTGGATACCATATTTTACACCATCTACAAGCGGAAATATGCAATGCTTCACTATTGAAAATGCTTTTGCTACAGCATACTTATTATTCTTTTCTTCATTTGTGTGGATCACTGATTTGAGCATCAGAGGGTCAACACCGGAGACCCCCTCCTTGGTCCGGTACTAATGCTATTGGTTTTACAAGATAACGTAGAGTCTTCTCCCAGTCAATCCCAGAACCATTTCTCCAGCTAATCATCTCTCAACTTTGGGACAGGATCATGAGTAATATACAAAATCAAACCGACAACTTTAAATAGTCAAAATTTAGATTAATCGATGAATTTCTTAGTGAACAATAGCAAGTTGTCAAGTTCGCTATTAGTAAGCGGCTCGTTTTCAGCTCATTCATGGTTGGGTCGACCCCACCCAAATTGGGCCGGCCCAATTAATCATCCCTTCAATTAGAGTGGTAAATATAAGTTGAGTTGAGTTTAAAATTAACTAAATTGTTAAAATGATTATTTAGGTAAACTTAAAGATGGAAGATTGGATAGTTGATCGAGGAAGTATACCTATTTTATCCTATTTTAAATCGGGGCAAAAGGTATAATGTTACAGTCCAATAGTATCACCATCGACATAGGGTATATTTTACCTTAACATAATGATCTTTTTTTTATAGAGAAATTAGATATCTAATAAGATATTTTATATCCATTAAAAATTAACCTTAGGATCTATTAAAATAATCACTAACGCAGGTCCTAACTTAGTATCAATATGGGGGCTATTTTAATCCAATTTTAATGTTGCAAAAGGTGATTTATTCACCCTAGCGTCTCTGTCACATTAAAAATTATCAAAATTAATTCTATTTTCCAAATTCATCACTTTTTTTTATTAATTTTATGCTAAGTAAATTAAGAAAAAAAATATGGAAAAAATTAAAATGCATTCCTAGATAAAGTAGCGTCTCCGCCACTTTAGGGCAGTTTTGAAAACTATAATATTTTAGAATTTTTGCGCCTGATCCATATCACCATAAAGTGTTTTTTAAGAATTATTTACATAATATTTTACTCATAATTTAATATCTAAAATATTTTTTTCTGCTTTATTTTAGTAGTGCATTAATAATTTCTAAAAGATTTTATGCCAAAAGTGATATTCGTCTTTTGCTTGGATCCGATGCTCGTTGTCTACGGCCCGCCATCAATCAACGGCAGATATAGAATTCCTTTTCTCTACTCAATGACGCCCCTAGATTTTCCATAAGATCAGATGTGATCTCCCCACAGAAAGCACCAAAATTGCTACCTATCTACGGACGGATTGACGGGCGCTGAGCGAATAACCTTTTTGCACGGGTAAACAGAGAACGCGTGTCCTGGTGCGAAGGCGACGCGTATCGAGCTGAACGGATGAGGTCTTTCCCGTCACGATGCACCACTTCTGGTCGTCATCCTCATTTCCTCACCAAACCCTAACCCTAACCCTAATCCTTAAAAGGAAGAGACGATTTTCCCCAGATTTATTTACCCACAAGGGGGCGAAATATTTGCCACCAATCAATCGTTCATGTCGATTCCATTCCCACTTGCGGATTTTGCCCCTCTTTTTTGCCGATTTCTTTAGCAATTCTTTAGGGTTAAAAATTGCTCCTTTTTGGGTTTTCCATTTTCCGCCGCTATATAAGATAGCGTGGAGTGTGTGGTCTTTCGTCTTCATCTTCCGATCCGGCGCGCCATTCCTCCTCCAATCCTCTCGCTCGCTGACGGCAGAATCTATGGCGGCTGCCGGCCAGTCCCAGGACGACCTGAAGCGCATCGCCGCCCTCCGCGCCGTGGAGCTGGTGCGATCCGGCATGGTCCTTGGTCTCGGCACCGGCTCCACCGCCGCCCACGCCCTCGACCGCATCGGCGACCTCCTGCGCCGCGGCGACCTCCGTGACATCGTCGGCATCCCTACTTCCGAATGGGCCGCCGACCGCGCTGCTGCCGTCGGCATCCCCCTCACCGACCTCGCCGCGCACCCGGTGGTCGATCTGTCCATCGACGGCGCGGACGAGGTCGACCCGGCGCTCAACCTTGTGAAGGGCCGCGGTGGCTCCCTCCTCCGGGAGAAGATGGTGGAGGGCGCCAGCCGCCGCTTCGTCGTCATCGTCGACGACTCCAAGCTCGTTCCGCGCCTCGGAGGCAGCGGCCTCGCCATCCCCGTGGAGGTCATCCCCTTCGGCTGGGCCCTCACTCTCCGCCGACTACAGAACCTCTTCGACGGCACGCCCGGCTTCAACCTCAAGCTCCGTACGGCTTCAATCAACGCCAAAGCTAGCGCCTTTACCGAAAAAGAATCCGAAATTGAGCCATTTGTGACGGATAACAAGAACTACATCGTGGACCTGTTCTTCGAGGATGGAATCCACGGTGATCTACAGGCCATCAGCGATGACCTCCTGAGGATCACTGGCGTGGTCGAGCACGGAATGTTCCTTGGATTGGCGACGTCCGTGATCGTAGCCAGGAAGGATGGGGTGGTGTTGATGGACAAAGAGGCGAAGTCAAATGGTTTCTGAGAGGCATGTGATCGAGTTCAAAGCTAAATTATGTGTTGTTTCAAACATCATAAAGAAACCAGTTTTGACAGTATGGAAACATCAACTGTCTCCATTAAGCTTCGACTGCTAATTCAGTGATGGATAAACAATCAAGTTTCAGTAGATTTATTTTGGATTACAGCCTTACAGATCTCTTTTCTTAGTTTTCTAAGTTGCGTATCAAGTTTCAGAGATTGAAATGCAGTGGATACCTATCAGGGAAATTTCAAAAAATAATATTCTCATTTAATCCTAGTAATATATCTAATCTGTGAAACTCTTTCCTATGTCTTTTTTACAAGTCCTCTGGTGTTTTCTTTTTCAGTCTTCTTCTGAAGAAGCAGATTGAATTGGTTCTGGTTCCCTGATTCAAGTTGATTTTGCTTGAGATTTTGACAAAGTCAACTAAACGTTCTTGTCAACCCCCAATTCCCAGAGTCTACAATTTCATGAGCCCTTCTTTGCGAGAATTATGCTACGCTGTTCATCTGCAATGAAAAATCTATTCTCATGGAGTCAAATTAAATTATTGGCAGTAATCTGAAATAAAAAAAAAATATATATTCTTTCCAAAATCTTGTTGGTCTACAAAAAGTCAAAAATGCCCCACATCTATTCAGGGAGTGCATTGAAAACTTTACTTTAGAAGACTTATATTTTTAAAATATATAATAAATTAACAGGAGACCTTTAAAAAAAAATTAAAATTCAACATCAAACCTTGCCTTTGAGCAAATCCCTTAATTGACGCTGATTTTTTTTTTGTTTTGGTTTTTTTTTTATGTTTCTATATTTCAAACAATAGGTGATACACTTGCAGTGTTAGGCATGTTTTGTGCTCAGGAAGTTACCCTTTTCACACGGTGTACCTTTTTTTATTTGAAAAACAAAAGAGCTTCAATGTTGCCTCCACTAGGTTTTATAAGTTTTCAAATATTAAATCAGATTGAATAATTCAAATAAAAAAGTTTCAGAAATTAAAATAGAAACTCTTAACAATTAACAGTCACCCATGATTTATATTTTCCGTGTTGACCTAAGGACAGAGTGCAGGGAGGCTGGGACAAGTGAACCACATCTTAACAATTAACAACAAAGAATATAGATGTGTTTGATCCACGAGGAAAGACTGAATTTTTTTTCAGAATAGTGAAGTAGGCAAAGATCACCAACTAGTCTGATCACTAAACAAAACCCTGCAAAATTGACGTCGCTAAATTGTAGAAATGAAGGTAATCGATCTTCTTCAACCTTGAGTTTTTCGTTCTTTCTTTTTCTTCTTCGCCTTTGGCTTCTCAGTATTCTCCTCAGTTTTTGATCGTTTCTGTTCATGTTTCTCCACCTTTGGCTTCTGGGTATTCTCCTCAGTTTTTGCACGTTTCTTTTCATGTTTCTCCTCCTTTGGCTTCTCTGTGTCCTCAGTTTTTAGTCGTTTCTTTCCACGCTTCTCCTTTGGCTTCTCAATTTTCCCTTCAATTTTATTTGCTTTCTTTCTCAGCATCACATTTGGCTTCTCCGACTTCCCCTCAGTTTTCTGTTGTTTATCGTCCCGCTGCTCCTTTGGCTTCTCTTTTTTCCCCTCAGTTTTTTGAGGTTTCTTTTCCTGCTTCTCTTCTTTTTCTATATTCTCATTGTTGGAGCGGCTAAGCATCCTCTGTGGCCAATGGGACCAAAAATGCCTTTACTCACATGTTGAGCAAGTTTAAATGTAATTTTTTACTTAAGAACAGACATCGCCAAGCCTAATCGTCAATTTAGATTAATGCTGAAACAATAGGAAGAGAGAAATAACCTTCTTCCTCCTCTTGGCCCGTTGTCGCCACCCTGACTTTTTCTTGGGTGAACTTGGTTGCTGAAGATTTTAGTTGGATGAACTATATCAACATGGGAACTGGGTCTTCAAAAACACACATTGAAACCAACAGGAAACAAAAACAAAATGACTTTTTAGGTTTGAGTACCTTCGCAAGAGCTACGATCCGCGCATACCTCTCTGCATGAGTCTCTTGCTCTTCTTCAATTTCACCATCACTATTAAGCATCACTTTGAGTCTTCCTTCTTGAAATTGTTTCTTTGAGCGAGCATGTGCCTTAATGCAAGGAGAAATAAATGTGAGTAAACACAAAAAGAAACAATCACAGATGAAGTACAGTTTTAGTAAGGAGTGTCAGCAGGTTGGTTCGACTGAATCCTTCCAAAAACAGAATAGATCCAAGTTCAAGTTATTAAGAACAAGCTTTCTGAACATTAATGAACAACTGAGGGTCAATACTATAAGACAAAAACTGAGAAAATACCTGATGTTAAATGAAAGTAAAATAAAAGCCTTAATAACATTCCTCTTGTTTACATAAGGACTGATCAATTTCATCACTGATATATCTCTGGAACTCGAGTAACAATAAAATGTAAATTAATGATATGAGCTACAAGAGAAGCTCAAGCTAAATGCTTCTTATTGCAAGTGCAGCATGAAACAACTATACATGTATGCGTATGCAATTTTGTTACCTTTGAACTGAGGTGTCTCTTAACTGTCTCGTCGCTTAAGCAGATAACTTTTGGGCAGAGACGGCACTTGAAAACTGACTTATGTTTCAACATAAAAATGAGATCAGCTTGAATGGGATCATTGCAATCAACAGAAATGTCACTAGCATTGACCGTCCCATATTTTTTAGCTTCTGCGCCAACAATTGGTTCACTAGATCTAATGTTAGGATGAACAGCTGCAGAGATATCATCTTTCACATTAGCAAGACAAATAAACAAAGGAGAAAATTTGCTTCACATATGGCAGGGCAGAAAATTAAAGAGAAGATATAATCTTTGAAGAATAGACAATCTAGAACTAACGTTTGCTATATGCTTAGAAATTAAACAAAAACTTTAACAAATCAAATCACAATTTTGAAGAATAGACAATCTACAACTGACATTGGGCATATGCTAAGGAATTAAGCAAAAAGGCACCAACTTTGATTAAAGACTCAGATGTACGAGTTGATTATCGGTAAAAGTTCACAGTCATCCAGAAACCAACTGAATACATAACAATATGGAGAATCTCTCAGAGGGAAACTTATCAAAATCAGAACCTAGTCATCAAATTCAACTAGCGATAGCAAGATTTAAACCTTATAGATAGCAGATGGGATATGCGAGAGAAACAGATCAAACCAGAAAAAGGGAAGCGGCGCTGCTGCATCTCGTCTTCTGATTCTTCTCCATCTTCATCATCTTCATCTGCGTCGGAGTCGCTGGAATCCTCGATGACCCCTACTTCTTCTGTCTCCGTCTCGCCATGCGGTTCTACTTCCCTGTCCGACTGGACCTCCGAAACGGAGTCGGAGTCCGAATCAGAAGACGAGGAGGAATGACCATCCTGGTCGACGTGTTCATGCCTGTAGAACCGCCGCTTAATCATGACTAGCTAAGAAAATGGCAGCTCGCGAAGGTGACGGCGGCTCGCGGAGAGGGTATGGGGTTTAGGAGGCTAGGTTTCTTTCTCAGGTTTTCGGTGTTTTTTGTTTTTTCTAATTTTAACAAGCACGTGCGGGGCCCGCCTATAATTTAGGTAATTTATAAAATATCTTTTTAATTAACAAAACTGACTGAAACGGAAGTGAGGCCGGTGAGCGATCGGGCGGCGATCACCTTCATCCTTCCTCTCCCCGTCGCCATCGTCCTTCTTCTCTTCTCCACGTGACGTCACTGCACCAGCGACAGCCCCTATTTCTCGTTGCCCTCCGCCGATCCTCCACCATACACGAGCGCCGGCGACAACTCTCCCATTGCCCCTCCCGATCTGTCCTCTCCTTCTGTCGCACAGCCTCCAAAGCCAGTAGAGGGCCGAGCAACGGCGCCCCTCCCTTCCCCCTCTCCTCTCCGGCACCCTCTCTCGCTTCTCTCTCTCTCTCTCTCTCTATCTCTCTCTCTCTATTTGTGTTCACGCGGCTGTCGCCACCCGAAGTCGAAGAAGAGCTGAGATTTACACCGCCGACCTTCATTTCTCTCTCCTCTTCGGCATTCTCTCTGTCTCCCTTACTGTTTTACGGCTCTGTTTTGGGCCGAGCCAAGAGGGACTACTGGCCTTCCCAAATTTAAGGTAAGAATTTGGTGAGTAATTGTATGGTTATTATTGGAGGAATCTTGGTTATTTTGAACTAATCACGATATTCAACTGACTTGAGCATTTCGGTGGTAATTTTCTTGTATTGAGGATGCATGTACAGAGTTGCTATCCTTATAATGATTAGAGATTATTCTCATCGCTTGCTACTTGCTACTAACATGTCATGTGTGATATGATTACGCTAACACAGAGAACTTATACTTGTTATATATGTTGTTATCCTTGTATTAATATTCAATTTCCTGCCCGTTAGATCACTTATCCAATTGCTACCATGGATGCCGATAAAGCTCTTGCTCTTCTTCGATCTAGGCTCTATGATCCTAATTATGTCCACGCAACCTTCAAATCCTCCGAGGAGAGCAACTACTGGTAGTGCCATCAGATCTCCCACCGCAAACCCTCCAATTTTTTCTTTGCCATTATTGATTCTGTAGATTCTACTATTTCTCATTTTGTTTATTCCTGGATCTCTAAGAAAATATTTTTCATTCATTTTCAGCAAATTGAAGTTTCTTATCATGAACTCTATTTCGGATTCTTGTAACAACTCTATCCTCCTCCTTGGTCCTCGAGGATCTGGAAAGGTTGCGGTAAGGCCTTCAGTAAAAAATCTACATTTTAACCTTCATCAGCTTTCCAGTACACGTACACAATCAACCTTTTTGTTGTTCAGGTAGTTGACTTGGTCCTTGAAGATTTGAAAACTCAACTCCCTGATTCAATTTCTGTGGTATGGTATAAGTTTCTTGGTTTCTGTTGCCTTTTCACTGGTTCATTTTTTTTCTTGTTCTATTGTGCTTTTGTAGTAAGAGATCTTTAAGTATATAGCAATGTGTTTTTTGTGTTCCAGATCAGGTTGAATGGACTACTCCATAGCGATGACAACTTTGCACTGAAAGTGAGATCTTTATCAAATCTGCTTTGTTTGTTCAATTTTCTTCACTTTTCTGATTGTTAAAATTTTCTAGTGTGTAGATAGCCAATGCAATTGTGTTGTGCTTATATGGAGGGAAGAAAGTAGGGAGGAAAGGAAGTAGTTTAAGTTTGGGAAAAAACAAAGTAAGAAGTATATTATCATATTTCAGGCAAATTGAAAGTAAGTTACTTCTGTTAATTATGGATCTTTCCCCAACTTCCACAAAATTTTGGCTGAAATAAAATGGAGGATTTGGATGAGGTGATATTATTTCTCCCCTTATCTTCCTTCCAAGTAAAGAAAATGGTTTGACAATTCAATTCATTTTCCATTTCTTACCCACTTATTTCATCCAAGTGAATAGCATGATACTTGTGAGCTTCAAATGTCAAAGAAAAGAGGATGTCTATGAATATCTGAAAAGGAACTATTAAGTTGCTATGGTGAATTTGCATAGAATTGAATTGATTTTAGTATATAATAGAGGAACCAGTGGAAGGGAGAAGGGAGTAGGGAGTAAGAGGCTGGGGGTGGGAATGATCTTGCATTTCTCCCTCTCCCTTCATATTCAAACTTTGCTATGCTCAAAATGCAGAAAGGATATAGTTGTTTTATTATAAATTACTATTTTACCAAATTATTTTTATTTTATCGTTGTTTTATATGATAAATTGGATTATTTTGGTCTTAAAATGTTCCTTTATTTTTCCCTCCACCAATATCATCCATATGAGAAAGATACTCTCCTCTCACTCCCTTTCCTTCCCTCTTATTCCCCTTGCCAAACAACTCACAAACTATAGGATATAATGTGATTGAATCGAATCTTTGGTTTTAGAGCATCTTTGTTTAGTGATATAATCTTTCTTATTTGCATAGTAGACCAAATTTTTATATGTAGTATAGTAAGGTCCCCTCCCCTCTCTCAATTTGATCACAAAATTCTGTCTCATTCATATAATGACAAAATGATGAAATTGCTGTTCCTCTTGGCTTATAAGCTTTAGGTCAGTTAGATATACCTTGAAATATCTCTTTCTAGATCTCATCATGACATCAACAAGTTATGCTTTGAACTCTGTTTACTTTTTTTATGATAATTTGTATTGCTAATGACATTCACAAAGACATATATGCTGTTTCAGGAAATAGCTAGGCAGTTATGCTTGGATCACCAATTATTATTTTCTAAGATGGTATATTTAGTCCTAATGTTTTTCAGTGTAAAAAAATTATAATATACTTTATAGTTATCCAAGGTATGAACTCTAGATCTCATTGTGTTTTCTAGGCTTCATCAGATGACAATGCTGGATTCATGATTGATATGTTAAAGTAAGTATAGGTTTCCACCAACTTGTATTTTTCATGTTCAAACTTGAAAGTCTAAGAAATTTCTCCTTGGCATTCTGAACTTCTGATTGAATTTTCATCTATTTGTATTTTGCCATGGACAGGGAGTGTGGATTATCTCACAAATCAATAATTTTTGTCTTGGATGAGTTTGATCTTTTTGCTCAGGTACGAGTAGTAACTTTTAGCCACTTTCAGAATTCTGTGTAGGTACTTATTTACTTGCCGTGTTCCTTTGTCAATCCTCCTTTGTTGTTCCATTTTTATCTCATTATGCAATTGTCTTTGCCTTATTCTAAACCTTTGAGCTATTTGATACATGTGTATTCAGGGGAAACAACGATTACTTTATAGTTTGCTTGATGCAATGCAAACAGTGTCTTCACAGGCTGTAGTTATTGGTGTTAGCTGCCGATTGGTATGTAGCGTCCACATTTATCACTTTTCTTTACATTCATATTCATGGCAATATACACTGGGCCACCCGTATTTTTTAATCTCTTCAATAACATGTGTTTTGAAAATTTAAAATGGACAAGTAAAAGAAAAAACAAGGAAACATTTGAGTTAAGAAAGTGGAAGGAAACATAATTTCTTTTGATTTTTATCCTTTTTTTTTAGATTAATTTTTTAGTGAAGAAATAATTATGAACCACTCAAGGTTTCCTAAGTAAACAATTGTTTTTATGTATATTATTATTCTTATTATCTCACTTTTTGACTCATTGCTGGTTATACTTGATAAAGCCACTCATGTCTTTCAGGATGCCGACCAACTTCTTGAAAAAAGAGTTCGATCTAGGTTTTCTCACAGAAAACTACTTTTTGTTCCTCCTTCAAGAGAAGATGTAAGAAGGTGATCATATTCTCTAACTTATGATGAATTGCTTATAATGTCAAATATCTTTCCAAGCAGTTAATCTTCAGTTTTCTTCATTGACATGTTATTCAGATTGTTGGAGCACATATTATACTTGCCAAAAGACATAGGTCTCCTCTCTAAATATGTTGCAGAATTCAACTCAAAGATTCAGGTGTTGTCTTGATCCCACTGTACATTCAATATTATTGTGTAATAACCAAAACCACAGAGACTGCTACTCGGTATTGACAAATATCCTGCAAGTCTTTTGTACAAATTTGATTTTTAGCATGATTTTGAGGTGAGCTTATTGGCAGTATGATGGATTTACTTGGATAGATGAAATGTAAAATGATCTAGGACTCATGATTTTGATGTGAGATTATTGTAGTATCATGGATTTACTTGTATTTATGAGATGCTGAACCTCTAGGACGCATGGATATGCCATCTCAGTTCACATAATTTCACTTAAAATTGGAGAATCCACAAATTTATCTTTGCCTTTATTATTTTTTGTTATTATTACTATTTTCATGATCATTGAGTTGTGCAGTAATTAATTAATTAGTATAACTTGCAGGATATTTTAAATGACAAAAAATTCCAAGAAATCCTTGATTCCATTTTATTTATTGATGGAGCAATTAATAACTTGGTGCAGTTTCTGTAAGTTTGTTTATTATTTTTTTTCACGATTGAAGCACTGTATTTCTTTTAATTTTATAGTTCAACTTTTGAAAAAATTTTCTTCAGATTCCAAGCTGTATCTTCTATGAACTTAGAATCTGGTTTGCTATCCCTGGAAAATTTCAAAGATTCCCACTTATGTTACCAGAGGCAGCCCAAGACCCAGATCCTTGAAGGTGTTAGTTACTCGTATTATTTGCAGTTTAATCATAATATTGCCCTTCAATTGGAGTTGCAGGGGTATGAAGGTTAGAGGGATTTAGTAGAAAATCCTAGTTAACATCAAGTTATTTCTCCCTTTTTTGCAATAGTGAATTAGGAAATTTTGAATATTACTATTGATATAGCATTGTGAAAGTTTGATAGTGAGAATAAATTCATTTCCCAAATAGTTGGAACAAATACAACTTGGTGCTAACAATATATCAACCACGAATTATCATTGGGTTTCATGTGTTCTTTTTATTATTATTTTTATTTTTTTATTATATGTTCTAAACAATTAAATAAGTCTGTATGAGAATTCTTAGTGTCTGGAACATGGTTGAGCAGGTGTCTCAATTCTGGAACTATACATTCTAGTGTGCATGAATAGACTGGAATGTAAAGAGCAGAATTCATACAACTTCAATTCTGTCATGAAAGGTAAGTCAAAATTTGTTCCCTTTATCACACTGGTGTTAGAGGCTGAAATGAACTTCTCCTCTTAAAGAGTATAAAGCCATCCATGAAGCCTATAAGACATCCGACAATTACAGAGACAGTGTATGTCTGAGGGTAGGTGTCTATCTTTCAAGCAAAGATCATCATTACTTCTGCAGCCATAACTTTGTATTATCTAACTATTTTTTTAGGCTTTTGAACATCTCTTGGAACGAGAGTTGATTGGTTTTGTTGACAATAAGGGACGGAATTTATCCATCGAACTTCAACCAGTGAAACTTTTGATTTCACCTCACGAACTGTATCTGGGGTTGAAGTCACGCTCTTCATGCCCTGTAAGTTCTCTTTTGATTCCACAAGAATGATAGTTGGGAAATGCAATGATAATATTTTTTTCTATCTCAGGCCATTCTTCAGAGATTGTTTGATCATGAAAGCTTCAGATAGCAAGATGATAATCTGTGGGTGTTGATACCTAACGATGTTGGCCCTGAAAATCTATTTTTTGATACTGAACGGCACTGGTACTGAAGAATTTTGGTTAGCCATTCTAGTCAGAAGCTTGCTTCCAACTGTGCAGCCCTCCTGCTTGAACTGGTTTCTTTCTTCATCCTACTTGAACTGTGCAGCACTCCTACTTGAATACAAACTTCTTCGAAGCTCAGGTTTCTTGAATGGAAGTAAATCACGCTGAGGATATGATGCACTGTAATGACTTTTCCCATCTACAATGATGACTAAATGAACTGACTTAAACTCCAAGTGTGTCCTAACTACTTTGTCAATTGTTGGTGGTTTGTTAGAAACTGTTATCAGAGCAGGTTTAATATTATTATTCTTAATATTCTTTGAAGAAAAATCTAAATGCTTTGATTTATGATATGTTTGGAAAACATGATCCAAAAATTGGCACGAGAGAGGATTCAATTAAACCACAAACTGACCGGAGAAGAATAGAAAAGTAAACAAATAGGAGAATCTTCAACTGCCCTCTCTATTTATATTCATTTGCTGGCATGCCTAAATCTATATAAATAGGAAGGTCAGGCAACCAGTTGATGTAGTGCAAGATACATTACAACAAAGTGAAGGCTAATTCATCCTCGTCTCACTTCCTCCTCGCTGTCTTCCTTATTGCTAGCATCCTCTACTCGATCATGATCACTGCCAATTCGCGACAAATAGAATCACAAGGTTTGGTTCCTAAACTCTATCTTCATTTCTGTAATGCATAATGTGATTCAACTTGCTTATTGCATAACATATTTCGTTATCTTTGCCCTCGCAGTCCATGAATTAACTCATTCTGAAAGTGGACGCGAGGGCATTGGAGACCTCAAAAGAGTATCCCCTTTTACACCACCCACACCAACCGCCAACCGTCATCCCGATCCTTCTTTCGGTCATCCTTAAGAAACATATACAGATGCATTTTGATATTAAATTGGTTGTAAATATATGTGCATGAATAAATGCATACATATATATGATGTACTATCATCGTATCGAAATCCTACAAAAAACTTAACTTGATTATCAATACAATTGAACATGAGATGTGCCTCGCAAGGCACCCATGCTTTTGAGTTTTCTTGCTCTGGGTCTTTTTCAGTATTAAATAACTGAATTTTTACGCATAAATTAATTATATTTCCAACTAAAGTGGGACTTCCACATTCAGTGCTGTGACTATTGAAAATATTTGTGCAAATTTGACTTTCACATACTAAATTTAATGCTAATTCAGTGTTGTGACTATCTAACTGATTCGGCATTTGATGCTCCACACCACTATCTATTCGACATTATTGATTTAGAGTCATTGGTGTCCCTCTCTCAGATTGTCAACCATTTGAATTTTGAAGGGGGCGGCTAAGGATATGCACGTTGACTTCATATCTGCAGCAATGTGAAAGTTTATCTCCCGGTCGTTCAATTTCACTGCGCCGCCGGCAGCAGCCTAGTTGATCAGTAATATTTATCTATAAATGTAAATTCGTTTGAAGAAGATCAATTGCATAAAGAGTTTCAAGATGAGGAGCGGCAGAAAGTTGAGCTTCCTCCTCGGCCTGATCCGGTTCCTTCTCCTTCTCCAAGCTCCCACAGCTGCCATGGTAGCGACCCCTTTCAGAGCAGACTGCGGCGGCGACGCCTACAACTCGAGTAGCAGCTTTGGCAGAAGCCTAAGCGACCTCTTGTCCTCCCTCACTTCCCTTTCCTCCACTTCTAACTCCGCCAACGCCACCGCCGGAGCCGGTAGCGACTCCGTCTACGGCTTATACATGTGCCGAGGCGACCTTTCTGGCTCCAACTGCCAGAGCTGCCTCCAGACGGCCGTCGCCGGCGCCAACCAAAGCTGCCCGGGAGTTCGCCGAGCGATCGTCTACTACGACCAGTGCCACCTCCGCTACTCCGACGCAAACTTCTTCGGCGTCGTCGACGCTGACGGATTCAACATGACCAACCCCTTGGAGGTAACCAGTTCGCGGGTGGCGCTCAACGTATTGTCCGGTTTGGTGCAGGCGGCGCCCCTGCGACGGCCGCTCATGTTTGCCACCAACGTGTCGGATATGTATCCCCTGTTCGCCCTGGCTCAGTGCACGGCCGACCTGAGCCCCGACGGCTGCCGGAGGTGCTTGACGGCGAGTCTGGCGGCCATCGAGAACTGTTGCATCCAGAGGAAAGGGTGGCGGTATCTCTCCCCTAGCTGCTGGATAAGGTACGAGCCCACTCCGTTCTTCGGCAATTACCCCGACAACTTGAGCACGTACATCATCCGGAGCCAGTGCTCGAGCTTGGACCTGCAATCCGACGACCTCGGCGCGAGGACGGCCAATTTAAGAGGCCTCTTCGACGACCTGAGTGCTCAAGCTCCGGCGACGGGCTTCTATAGCGCTTCCGCCGGAGACGGCAGCGATAGGATGTACGGCCTCGGGCTCTGCGCCGGGGACGACGCCACGCGCGGTGAGTGCGCGGCGTGCCTCGCCACAGCGGGGCGGGCCATAGCGAACGAGTGCCCCAACAAGACGGAGGGGTACATGTGGTACGGGCCGTGCTTCTTGAAGTACTCGCAGCAGCGCTTCTTCGGCGAGCTGGACACCGACGTGCACACCTTCTGCGGCGGCGCGGCGCCGGTGACCGCGGAGTTCGGTCGTGCTACAGAGGCTGGAGCGCGGAGCATCGCGCAGGCCGCGTGGGGCAGCCCGTCGATGTACGCCGCCAGCGAGGTGGTGGTGAACGCGACGGCGAGGAGCTACGTGCTGGCGCAGTGCACGCGGGATCTGACGGCCGACAGATGCCAGACTTGCTTGGGCGGTGGGATCGGGAGGATGACGGCGTCGTGCGGGGCGCAGAGCGGCGGCTGGCAGTACTTGACCGGCAGCTGCACCGTCCGCTACGAACAATTCCGCTTCTTCAACGATCCATCCGCCTGGATCGCACCAGGCAATTCTCTCCCTTCTTCAACCTTCGATTTGCTACTTCTTCGACTTCAATCAAATTTACATTTTACAGGAGGAAGAAGATCATCAAAGACCAGAATCATCGCCATTGTTCTTCCAATCGCCGGAGCTTCACTCTTAGGAATTCTTCTCCTTTCCGCATGGAATCTGAGGAGAAGAAAAGGTAAAAACCAATCCGTCACTCAACACTCGAAGATTCTGAAGACTGACAACACATACTAAATTTGTCTTACAGCAAGAAGATCAATTCCCCAACCAATCGATCTCGAGTCCTTGGAAGGCAGAGACTTAATTTTCATGGGACTGGCCGCCATTCAAGCGGCCACCGACAACTTCTCCATTGAAAACAAGCTCGGAGAAGGTGGATTTGGAGCTGTTTACAAGGTGCTAATTAAACTGCTTCTTTCTTTCCCCTTAATTTTCTCCATTGATTATCACTGGTTGAATCCATCATGCTGTTCTCAGGGAGTCCTGATCGATGGGAAAGAAATCGCAGTCAAAAGGCTGTCACAGAGATCCAAACAAAGCCTTTCTGAGTTCGAGAATGAAGTGAAGCTGGTCGCGAAGCTCCGGCACAAGAACCTTGTGAGGCTGTTGGGATGCTGCGTGGAAGGAGAAGAGAAGTTGCTAGTCTTTGAATACCTTCCTAATAAAAGTCTAGATGCCATTTTATTTGGTTAGTTTTTATCAGCGATTTTTTTTTTTTTTACTTTATGTAGAAATATTTTAAAATTCTCAAAATAGTTTTCCTTTTCGTCGATAGATCCAAACAAGCGCTCGCAATTGAGTTGGGAGATGAGGTTTATCGTAATCTCCGGGGTTGCGAAAGGCCTTCTCTATCTCCACGAAGACTCACATCTCAAAATCATTCATCGGGACCTCAAAGCTAGCAATGTACTGCTCGATAAAGACATGAACCCTAAGATATCGGACTTTGGCTTGGCAAAGGTTTATACGACAGAGGAAAGTGACATGAGCGCACCTAGAATTGTTGGGACTTAGTAAGTGAATCTAACCCCCTATTGCACTTTAATAATAGCTATTATTTTCGTTTAGTAATGAAAGTTCTTTTGCGATATTGATATAGTGGATACATGGCTCCTGAATATGCTATGGATGGATGCTTCTCCGTGAAATCTGACGTATTTAGTTACGGTGTTCTCCTATTGGAAATTATAAGTGGAGAAAGGAACGGAAGAGGGTATGCGGAACAATATGGACAAAACCTCCTTGGACGTGTAAGTAGATTGTATTCCTCCATTAGTACTCTTCCTACCCCAAAGCATCAAAGTAATACTATTGCTTGATAGGCTTGGGAGTTATGGAACAATGACAAGGCAACCGAGCTTGTGGATTCAATGCTCGATAACAACGAATGTCAAGCTAAAGAAGCCATGAAATGCATCCACATAGGTTTGTTGTGTGTTCAAGAAAACATAGAACAAAGGCCAACTATATCGGAAGTTGTTCTTATGTTGCAAAGTGATCATATAGTGCTTGTTCGACCAACAAAACCCCCAAACTTCGCAAGGGGATATCGAGTTTCCTAGGTAACGAACTAAGAACTTGAGCTTAATGGTGTATGATTTATGAATTCGGACGTTGATAGTGTGAATATTGAATGGTGAAGGAAGATGGAATATGATAAAATTGATGGATTATTGTGATCTTATATATATGTCTTATTACATAATCTATGATCCTGTTTAAAATGGATGAAGATGATGCTGGACGCACGGCTCTCGTGTGAACTAAACGAAGACTTGTTGCTATATCCAAGAGACTCCCAAGTGCTTCCGTAGGCAAGAAGAGCGTTATCGACCGGGCCATGGAAGGGGTCCCGGTGTTGGCCCTCTGATATTCAAGTCAGTGATCGATTTTAGGAAATGAATAGTGGAAAGGATAGCAGCGATGAGTGTGCAAAATTATATAGCGTCACATACCTGTACCTGTAAATGGAGACCCCTTTTTATAATGTTACTATTTGTTTGTGTATGGATCTCAAAATATTTTTAAAAAAGAAAAAATGATAGACTATAAAAAGGCTTTGACATCTTTTTTAAAATGGACCCGCAATTTCTACAATTTACAAGATGGAAGCTTCCAATGTGCAACTTACATACAAAATATTTTTTATCCTCCGTGGCACAAAATGCCAAAAAGAAATATGAGATTGTTGGACTGTGGAGCCCACAATAGGCTCACCAGGCAAGCCGACTTAGGGATGACAATGGGGTGGGGCGGGGGCGGGTTTGCCATTCTCATCCCTGTCCCGTTCTCATTTTTTCGGGTTCAGGGATTCCCCGAACCCGAACCCACGGGGATCAAATCCTCATCCCCGCCCCATT
>JBBMJZ010000089.1:10913012-10930270 GCA_037833815.1 Zingiber zerumbet | reverse complement strand
CAATTAGGTTATAGTGTTTGGTTTTAAAAAAAAATAAAATAAAATTACTTTTAAGTATTTATTGAATATTGTAATATGTTGAGGGGATATATTAATGTATTAAAAATTTATATAAGGAAATGTTATTTTTTTTAATTAATTTTTTAAATTTAAAATATTTAAAAAATTAAAAAAAAAATAAACCTGTTGATATCCTGCGCGACGTGCACAGTGTACGACTGTGCGTGTCGCGCAGAATATATATATATCTGCACTTTTTCTATCTGAAAATACTCTTATTAATCATTATTAATTAACCTCTAAATAAATTTTAGAAAAAAAAAATTCAAATGAAGTTAGACCAGTTCAATTTTTTTATATAGTGATATCTAGAAGATCTTCAATTTTTTTTAAGATATAAGATTTAATATCTTCTAATTTCATCCTATAATATGTAGGTAGTTAGTCTGTACATCTAGATATAACACATGTAATATAAATCATCAATTAAATTTATAATTGATATTGACCATAATTATCAGATGATATAGTAGTTATGATTATTATAATAATATTGAAATAAAAATAACTTTAAATGAAAAGAATGGTATTTTTATTTTATTTTCTATTTTTTTAATGAAACTGATAATAAAAGATGTTCTTTTATTTTTTATATTAAATATTATAAAATTTTGATCAAAAGTTTTATAACATGTAGCAATTAATTTTATTCTAAAATGTTGCTCGTGTAATAATTTTGTTTAAAATCGCTATACCATATATAAAATTATTATAATATATTAACATAAAATAATTTGATTAAAATTATATATAATTTTGTACGTTTAAATAATTTGGATTGACGATACTATACATTATAATAATTTTAAATAAATTTTATAATAATATAAAAATGAATTTGATACAATTAAAACAATTTATAATTATTAATATTAAAATGAAAAATAAAAGGAACATTATATAATTGATCCGTATAATCTGCCATTCATATTGAATTGGATTAGAGATTTTCCGACCTATGGACCGGTCCGCCACGCCACGGACCGGCCGCCTGTCATAGGCCGGCCTGTTACATCTAGATGGAACCCTGAGCGATGCAGAATTGCATGAGAAGACGAAGCATTTGCAGTCAACGGATTACGTACCCTCGCTTCTACCAAACGGATCATCGAGAAGATTCTTAACAGGGCACGTGTCCACGAACCATCGGTGAGCAATCAGCCACCACCATCTACGCGCGTCATTCACTCGACACGTGTCCGTCCGATGAGTTAACGTCGCCATCGTGGTGGCCTACGAGTCCTGCGCAGTCCCCGAAAAGTCCCCGACAACCACCGCGACACGTCTTTATCAACCATCCTTCTCTCCACGCCACGTGTCCATCGCCTCGAAAAAGGACGAGCTACGTGGCGGAGTGTTTCCGGACCGGAGTCGAGTAAGAACGGTCCGTTTCTTTTTCGGTGGGCCCCGTGCGATGTGGCTAATCGTGAGGCGGTGGAGTAGGGAGTCGAAAAAGAGCCGCGCCGAACTGGTTACCAGGTGGCGAGGGCACGTGGGGCCCCGGGAATTACACGTACGTAGCGCCGCAGGAGAGTCGACACGTAGCGGGAAACGTAAACAGGACGTTTTGCGGATATAGGCGCGGAGGGGACGTCCGAGGGCGGGGAGACCGAGGAGCGGCGGAGACGCGTGTCGAGCGGAGGGAGGAAGGAAAGCTAGATCACGCGCGTCGGGGGGCCACCAGGTGGCGACGCCAACGACCACGGGCGCCACGGCCGCGCCGGCAGCGAGAGGGTCGCGCCTGGTTTCGCGCGGCCTCACGGCGCCCAGGGAAGGACGCGTGGTGCGACGAGAGACGCGTGGAGGGAGCCTCGGTCTTCCCGCAGGGACAGTTTGGGGAATCCGTTTATCCCGTGACACTCGAAAAGACCCTCCTCTTCCTCCTCTCTCTTCCCCGTCGTCTCTGTCAAATCTCAATTCCTGACGGTCGTCGTCTCCCGATCTTGTTCTTGTTCGGACGGACATGGCGCCGGGGAGGACAATGCTGGGTTGTGATTTGAATCTTGACATTGCACAGCGTCATTCTTGGAGAATGTATTCGCGGTCGTAGGCTGGTGGCGATCTCAGGGCTTCTTTGGTAGATTTCTCGTGTTCCTCGCGAGCAAAGATTGAACTTTGAATTGAGACGTTGATTTTATCGAGCAACTCGTAGGCAGTGCGAGGCGGTGGTGGTTGGTTCGTGATGGAGAAAAAGGTATCGGATCGAATGCAGTGCTATCCGAGAGATTTCTTGAAGCGGTTCGGGAGCGGCGGCGGCGAGATAGTGGTGGAGGGTAACAAGGGAGAGCTATCGGAGGTGGAGCTCAGCCTCGGTCTGTCCATGGGAGGGTGCTCCGCGCCCAAAGATGGGTGCTTCCTCCGGTCCCCCTCCATCGACTCTCTCTCCTCCTTATTTTCCCACGGGAACGACTTTACCGCTGCAGCCGCGGCAGCGGCGGCTCCTCTTGCGAGGACTCTCTCGTTGCCGGCGGACGCCCAGGAGAAGAAGAAGCGCAAGGAGTTGCAAAGTCTCAAGAGGTCGGAGGCGAAGAGGAAGAGGTCGGAAAAGAACGTTCCGAGTTCCAAGGAAGACCAAAAAGGTGACATTTTGGCGGACGATGATCTGGCCGCCAGCCAAATTCCGTCTAACAGAGCCGTTCCCTCTCTTCTGCCGACGCCGCCGGCGAGGAGGGACGGAGCTCGAGTTCGTGACGGATCCAAATGCTTCACGGCACCAGAGACTCAGGCGTCCTTTGAATCTCAGGGAAGTAGCTATTCCGGTGTCTACGACCTCGCTTGCAGAGGGAAGAAAGGTGCGTCTTGATCACTAGCGAACTGGTTGCAAAGATTTTTGAATAGTTGCAGCAGGTTTGAGAATTTATCATTAGAGTTCGATCAATTCGAGGGTAACAGGTGCTGAAATATCACCATATCTTCCCAAATTATCGACATGATGGAATGACTACTGTTCTCAAAAGAATTTAGTTGAACTCTAACTGATGCCACCTTGTTTATCATCATCATCTCAAGAAGCCATGAACTTGAATCTGTTTTTTTCTTCTTCTTTTTGCTATCAAATAGTCTAATCAATTTCTCTATTACCATGCATATTGCTTGATTGCTGTAAAGCTTCATGACCATTGCTGAGTTTTGTAATTTGTTGGTTAGGATTCAACATCTTGGGATCAAACAGTTCGTCGGAGGCTAAGAGCACATCCCCCGCAATAGCATTCTTCCCCAAGCAAAAGAATCGTGCTCCGGCGATCGATCCTCCTCCGACTACCACGAGCCGTGCTGTCTCTGGCACTGAGAATGAATCGCGGAGGGCCAACCTGTTCGCGAAGGAAGCAGAGAGGGACATGATGAAGGAAATGCCCTGTGTTTCCACCAGAGGGCCTAATTGCCGGAGGATTGAAGGTTTCTTGTACAAGTACAGGAAAGGGGAGGAAGTGAGAATTGTGTGCGTGTGCCATGGCAGGTTCTTCACTCCTGCTGAGTTCGTCAAGCATGCTGGCGGCGGCGATGTGGCTCATCCACTCAGGCACATTGTGGTGAACCCGGCACCGGCATCGATCCTCTGATCGTTTGCTTTCATTTTTCTCTACTTTTTAGCAGTGAACTTGATCTTAGCAAGGTGTAGGAGATCTGTTAACTTTTGTTGGCAAGTTGGCATGAGCAAGCTTAAGGATTGCCCACTGTTTGATCAGAAATGTTTACATGTGTGGAATGATGCATGGTTCTTCAGTTTGATGCCTCTACCTTAGAGATGAAAAGAAAGATCGTTACCTAGATTGCTAAGAAAGCATCAAACAAGAAACCTCCAGCAAATATGTTGCTTTCAGCATCAGAAAAATAACTACACTTGGAGAACTGTATGAACTGTTCGTAAGATAAACTTACAGGAGGCTTGATACTCTAGCAAGAACCTAGAAGAACATGTTCAGTTTCTGGCAAGCATAGAGCATTGCATCAAAAAGACTTGGTGTGCATTCAGATTCAAGCCAAGAACCATGTGTTGTATGCTATCGAAGTCGTCGAAGCTGTGGCAACATATCTAAATTTTTAACATCAAAGAGAACAAAATCAGCACACTAATCTGAAAAGGAAAGAATGTCTCAAAAAAGTATCAATACTATCATGAAATTGATAACATGGCTATCCATCTATCAGAAATAAACATGAACTGAAGTAATAATGTATCAGACCTGAAATAGACATGGCCTAATCTATATAAATATGCACATCTATCTGAAATCCATCCATTTCATTCCAAAATGCTGAGAAACAGTGAAATAAACATGGCCTTTTAGTAAAATATTTCACTTATCCATTAAAAAAAATAATAATGCACATGCAATGGAAACTGTCACATTCTCAATAACTTTTATTTCTCTTTTTCTGATTCTTTTGACAAGTTATGATCGATATTATAACATCATTGAAGCATATTTGCTCAACCCTCCACAAGTCCAGTCATTCAAGAATCACAGTTTTAAGCGGTATATTGCAGAGTATGGAAACATAGAATTTCTTGTGAACCATTTGCTTTCTCCTTCGTATATACAAACACTGTCGAAAGTCTTCAGATTAAGACATCACTGGTTTCAACCATATTGGCTCAAGTTGCCAAGGTTTGTGTATAGCAGCTCTCAACAGCACACGCCAATATGTCACGATAATCCCGTGTTATCGTGAAGTAGTCATAGACCATCCCGTCTCTGCTTTTCTTATATTCGAGCAACAGGGTTGTCTTGTTGAAAGCAGTTAATTTCACAAACCCAAAATCATAGTCTTGGAAGAAACTCCATCGAGTCCGAAGAGGGGTAAATTCAGCAAGACCTGAGCCTCCACCTCCAACGACAACATGGGTAGTTGCTACAAAAGGCCCGTCATAATGGTGCGAAGCTTCACGTACGCATGCATTCTGCATTCAACAAAAGGAGCATGTACTTGATTTTCTGACTCAATGAAATACTAGAAAGTTTTATTGAATGTTTTATTTCTAAGGAATTTTGCAAGCACTAGAAGAGTCATTACCAACCTGGTAAACTGGGCATGTTCTTTCGTAGTTGTGAACATGACCGTACATGGCAATGTCAACCTTATACTTCTGCCAAAGTTCTTGAAGGCTCTCCCTTCCCATTGGTTCCTCAAAGGTTCCTTCAATGCCATAAAAATATCCAGAAGAATAACCAAGCACCCTATGTGCCAGAAAGATAAGCCATGGTTGTTTTTCTCTATCTGCTGTAGACAGGCAATGCTCAATAAATTTGTATTGTTCAGTGCCAGGTCTCCAATCCTGCTCAGTATCGGCGATGCAGAAGCGAAACATGCCAAAATCTGTTTTATACCTGAAAGGTTAACAATGTCAACTTCAGAGATGGGACTTAAAAGGCGATAACAGGAAAAATATCACGGAGTTAAAAAGTCACCATGTCTTACAAACAAGACATCTACAAATAAATAGAATAAATTACAACTTCACATAACTGGCTAATGATGCTTGGCATTGATGACTCCACCTTGCTAGAGTTTTACTTAGGCACTTCACAACCAGAAGGCTAATAGGAAAAGATACAAAGTACATTACGAAATACAAAATTCTCTGAATCCTGAACTGCAAGGAATTTAATAAAATAAATGCATTGAACAGGATGGATGCGGATGGATGTTTTCAAGCGTATTTATATTACAATTATATAGAGACAACATTAGCATGATGATCAGAAAAAAAATTGGTTTGTCTTATAGAAAAATGCAACAATATAACTATTAAAGCGATAAGAGGCTGGAGGTAATTAGACTAGGAAAGTTGAAGGCAGACATCATACAATTAAGAATCAAGCTATTAAAAGAGTATATTTAATAAACCAACGGAAGTAGATTTTCTCAAGTACTATACCAGGACTTTTGTGTATTCTCAGCTGGAACATAAAACATAGTTTCAGCTAATACCCCACATTCTCCACCAGAGTCCTTGTTGCCATAGAAAGATCCAGTCCCAGGCCAATCCCGCTCATGATTGCCACTGGAAACGAGGAGAATATGAGAAGAATTTATATCAGAAGAAGGGACATACTACTATTTTCATAAATGAAAATAACCTTCCAATCATATAAGGCACAGCAGAAGCAATTGGCTCAACTTGAGCTGTGAATTGATCCCATTGTGACAGATAACCATTTGCATAGCATATGTCACCAATATGAAAAACTATGTCAATATTTTCCAAGTCCCTAGTAATTTGATATGTTGTATTAAGAGAGCCTGGCTGGTAATTGTTATACTCGTTGGAACCATCCGCCTCCGCCTGAAAATTATGCAAACTATCAGAATTGTTGAAAGTTCTGTATCTACAACGGAAATTGCAATGTGGTCTCTTGCCCACCACATGATCTATGGTGAAGAAAATTTATTCAAAGCAACGCCAACAGTTGAACCAAATATCCCTTGAAAATCATAAATATGATACATTATGAGTTAACTCCTGGGCTGTCAATTACATTACAAAATAAAAAATCTGACGGGATTGGGGTCGGATGTGGTTGCTAACTCACCCAAGCGAGCAAAAAGAGTCCAACCAGATGTGCAATTCAGCAGGGCCTGATCCTAGGGAAAAGATTCCTCTCCAATCTAATGTCGATCATTCATGACAATGATGGCTGCTTTTTATTCCAATCATTGTCGTTGACTGTGGACTACGGCATGCCTAACCACTTCTAGAAGATGTCATTAACATATCTTCAACTCACAGCCATGTTCATTTATAGTGGGCCATTCAATATCCAATCCACAGACTCTTTGCTACTTCCACACTACAAATACTCCACATGAAGTAGGTAATAGATTTTAAATCCTTTAAACATGAGATAAGAGATAATTTAGGCATCAAAGTAGGGCCCTATCAGACCCCATTCTCACTGTCATCCTTATTTTGTGATAGATATTGATACAACATAGGAACTTTTCTAACATGATCTAACTCAGGCAATAGAAAATTGGTACCAACCCCTCACAACAACATCGAACATGCTGCTCAATTATCGAAAGTTTAACATCGGGTTCAGAGATATTGTTACAGGCTTCAAATTTGATGCTCATCACCTTGGAGGCATTCACCAACATGAGCAACCAAGCTTTAAACTCTTCAAGCTGTTGGTGTAACTGATGGCCCAGGTACTATCAGGGCCACCTAATCTACCAGTGCCAGCTCCAACCAAAATTACATTAGTACACCTTGTCAACAACCAGCCTCTAGCAGTGTACCTCTCCCATCTATATGTGAGATACTAAGGTTCTTGCAAAAAGTCCCAACATGTCTCTACTAGGCATGCAGGATATTGGTCGAATACTTAAAGATTTTTAGTCTAGTACAGTGCACAAAAATTGTAGAGACATATTATTATACAAAAGATTGAATTACATGAGAGGATTGAATTTCTTCTAAAGGCTCAAACCTAATAAAATTGGAAATAAATTAAAAGTATCCAAAGGAAATGAATCTACACTTAAGGATTCAATTAAATCAGGAAATAAATCTAATTACAAAGTATGAACAAACTCAATTAACTTAAACTTCTACTAAACTTACCTAGAATCCTACAACAATCAAGTCTTATCCCACTAGATGGGGTCGGCTATATGGATCATTTTACGCCATTGAGCTCTATCTCCTACTATATCATCATCTATACTTAAATAAATTTTATCTTATTTTATTGTTGCTAACCAAGTCTTTTTTGGACTTCCTCTTCCTCGATTGATATGTGTGTTTGTCATAGTTTCATATCGCCTAACTGGAGCATTTATTTGTCGTCTAAGTACATGCCCGTACCATCTTAAACGTGTCTCTCGAAGTTTTCCCTCAATAGATGTAACTTCAACTTTCTCTTTAATGCTCTCATTTCTTATTATGTCAATTCTCGTATATCCACACATTCACCTTAATATTCTTATCTTTGCAACTCTCATCTTCTACTCATGTGCTCGAATCATAGTCCAACATTCAGTTCCATATAATATAGCAAGTCTAACTACGGCTTTCTAGCATTTTCGTTTAAGTTTTAGAGGTACTTTGCGGTCACATAAAACACTTGATGCTCTCCTCCATTTCAACCATCCTGCTTATATTCTATGTGCGTCATCTCTCAATCCCTCTATCATTTTGCAAACATGATCCTAAATATCTAAACCTCTCGGTTCTGGATAACTCGTCGTCTCCTATCTTAACAATTGTTTTATTATATCTAATATTATTCAACTTAAATTTCATATATTCTGTCTTTAGTCTATTAAGTCTAAAACTTTTCCCTTCTAGTGTTTCCCGCCAAGATTCTAGTTTAGCATTTACTCCTTCAGATGTTTCATCTACCAAAACAATATCATCTGCAAACAACATGCACCACGGTATTGTCTTGAATGTGTGCAGTGAGTTCGTCCATAATTAGTATAAAAAGATAGGGGCTTAGAACGGATCCTTGATATAACCCTATCTTCATTGGAAATGCTTCAGTTGCTTCGTATGAAGTCTTTACTCTAATCGTTACATCTTCACACATATCCTTAATTAATTCAATATATGTTACGCTAACAAAAGAGGAGTCTTGGTGCAAGTAAAGTTATTTTGTGACAAAAAATGTCACGGGTTCGAATCCTGGAAACAGCCTCTTGCAAAAAGCAGGTAAGACTGCGTACAATAAATCCTTCCCCGGGACCCCGCATGGCGAGAGCTTTGTGCACCGGGTTGCCCTTTTTTTTATATGTTACGCTAACACCTCTCTTTTCTAGAATTCTCAATATAATTTCTCTTGGGACTCTATCATAAGCTTTTTCTAAGTCAATGAATACTATGTGTAGATCTTATTTTTGCTCCCGATATTTTTCAATTAATTGTCTAAGAAGATGTATAACTTCTATTGTCGACCTTCCAGGCATGAACCTAAATTGGTTTTCTTCTTAATCTTTTTTCTATTATTTTTTTTAAAGTTTCATAGTATGACTCATTAGTTTAATACTTCTATAGTTACAAAATTTTGTACGTCTCCCTTGTTCTTATATAAGGGAACTAGAGTACTTATCCTCCATTATCAAAATAAATTACAAACTGCATGGCTTATGTGGTTGCTATGCCCCTTCATTATTTACCTAGGTGACCACCCACCACTTGCTGCCAAAGCTAGGGCTTTTTTAAGCAATGTATGCCCCTTGCTTTAGTCAACTCTTTGTATATCCATTGATTTGCTTGATGGATCTCTTTCATTGTCTACATGATACTCTGTTCTTGAAGTTTTCTCACCATATTGATATATGACTTAAAATTGACAATAAAAAAAAAAGGGTAGTTCGGTGCACGAAGCTTCTGTCATGCGGGGTCCCGGGGAAGGATCCATTGTGCGCAGCCTTACCCTACTTTTTTGCAAGAGGCTGTTTTTAGGATTCGAACCCATTATCTTTTTGGTCACATGGCAATAACTTTACCGTTGCGCCAAGGCTCCCCTTCTTAAAATTGACAATCAAACATTATAAATAATCTAATCCTATTCTATTTTCCACTATTTAGTTGGGGTGCTAAATCCAATGGGCATTCTGGGCATAGCTAAATTTCAATTTTTTGTGAGATAAAATAAACTCATCACAATTAAAATTAAAACCAAGAGGACTATGAAATGAGAGATTGGTATGGTCGATAATCTGATTCTAAACTCATCAGAATATAATATATGTGCTATACTTATGCATTTGATAGTGAAATTTAGTTGTGACTGAGAAAAACATGATGGTTTTTCATTGCATTTAATGTTCTTATTAAGCAAATAAGTTTGGATGGACTGGAATCATTTACCAAATGGTGCTTGTAGAAAGGGAGACAAAAGGTATATTTTTTGGTTATTAGGGTTTGCAAAATGGAAAATATTCAATGACATGTTGACTATGGTATGAAGTATCGAGCTGTGTTGGTTGACACGGATGCGATTTGCTGATTTGCCCATCGACCAACATGACACTCATTTTAGCATAGCAAACAATGAAGAGATTGAGGGAGAGGAGGACTATTAGAGGGAGGGTTGACGAGATGATGTTGATGGATGGGTTGTGATGGGTGGGCAGTGGTTAGACGCTATGTGTTGCAAGAGTAAAACAGAAAAATAGATTGAAGAGAGAAGGGAAGAGATGGGAGAAGGAGAGTATTATAGGAGGGGCAATGGACGAGTGCGGGTTGAAAGGTGACAATAACTGGTGGGCAGTAAGCTCGCCTTGCACGCTTCGAGAGAAAATTGGGAGATGTTGCATAATGAAGAAAAAAATAAATTAAATAATAATTTTAACCTTTTAAAAAGTACCACAATCTAATTAAATTCTCAATTAGACTATTAGATATATAAATTTGACTCAACTTTAAATTGACTAAAATAAATTCAACTGTCTATTTGATGAGATTTACTTAACCCTAATTTGACTTTCACTCTTCTCTAATATTTAAAATATTTGTTCAACTTAGCTTAATTAGTATTTAAAAAGATTCTAATTCAAAATGCAGGAAAAATTAAATAGGATAACATTTGATATTTAACATCGATAAAGATTTTTTTTATTTTGTTTTTTGGCATTTATGATATCAAAAGATTGTGCGAGCAACCAACCAAAAAACTAGGGTTAAGCAAGACCTTGTTGAGCCTTTTCTCCTTTGTCTTCTCTTAGCTTTAGTTTGAGCATGAAACAATATGTAGAGTTTGATACAAGCTTTAATTAAACAAAATTTATGGATTAAGTTAAAAATCATTTATTTTTATTTTTAATTTACTTTATTGGAATATCATTTAAATACATAATGGTTGCAATAAGTGTGTACTAAAATATCATATATTTTTATTTTATAAAAATTTGAAATTCGAATTTATTTTTATTGAAAAATCTTGAATTCAAAATTTTCAAATTTAATTGAGATGAATCCAAATTTTTTATTTCATAATTTGTATTTTTAAAAATTTTGACATATTAAATTAAATAAATTTGATTACAATATTCAAAATTTAATTTGCCAAAAATATAATAGTTTACTTCATTTTAAAAATTATATATCTATTTATTTTTGGTCCACTCTAATAATTGTAGGTACATGAATGAATTAAAATCAAATTAAAATAAAAAATGACAAAATTCTGAATTATTTTATTTCATCTAAGATTTTATTTAGGTTTTATTAAATAAAATACAAGAAACAAAAAAATAAGTATTAAATTTCTTACCAAATACTCATGAGCAAATTTTAAACACAATTACATAGATCTAGAAAAATATATATTCATTTTAAATAAAATTACATCATTTTTAATGAAAGCCTCTTGGACCTTCAAATTTAAAATTGCGACAATTTTGTAGAATTTGAAAGTCAAACATGCCCCAGGTTATAAGAACCAAGGAAGTTTTTTTTTTTTTTGCATTGCTCATTCTAGTATTTTAGCAGCAAAAGTTAAATGGATTATACTTGTAAAATGAAAGAAGATACTGTACAAGCAACAAAAATAAAAGTTAAAATTTGTTTGGTTACAAACATTTTGATATTTCAATCTAAAAACAACATATACTAAATAAAATTAATCATATTATTTTAGTAATTGAATTAAATAAGTATTGAAACTGAACCAGAACAGAATGATACATTAACGAAATCGTATTGTTTTGGTTAAATACCGAAACTTTAGCACATCCTAAAATTTTAAACCATTTTGTTAATGCCACGGTTACTTTGATTAATGATGATTAATGATGGGCTTCCATTTATTTCTTTTTGTTCTAATTAGCTTGTGTTTTTCCTTAATGAGACTCCTCACGTTTGTTTCCTGTTGCTAATGTGAATACCTTTTGTCAACACTGCTGCATTTTTTATCCATTGGGTGCTTCCTATAGTTTAAACAAAACTGCATGATTTTGATTAATTCATTTTCTGTTCATATAATGGTGTGATCTCTTGATGCTTTAGGTGATTGACAAAGTTCAGGAAGAGTCCACCAAAAGCCGCACAGGTGATTTTGTGTGTTTTGCTTATTTAATTATGCCCAACAATATGGAGAAAGCTGAAAAATTAATTCACACGGTTGTGTTGAAATATTTGATAAATTTGAAATTCCTTTCCACTAAAAATATATGCCAAAGTTGACTTATTAGATGAGGAACATGATACAGTTACCTGTAGTGAAATTTTCTCCAACATATTATATGCTTGTCGTACATCTATAATACATCTTGAAATTGTCACTTGCCAACCATGTGGGCAGTTGCTAGTATGAACACTGTCTAAATTAAATTAGAATGTCAGACTAATACAAGGTTTTCAGGCTTGCTTTTTTGTGTAAAGTCGAGTGAGTAATCTTGGATTCTAATCGTGGACTTTAATTGTAAAATTATGACTTAATGATTTAATACCTTTTCATTATTCACTACAAATCTGCTGAGAAGTTGGAAATAAATCATCTTTAATCCTCTAATTATAAAATAACCATAGTTTAAAGTCCTGTATCTTTTGAAATGGGAAATACAGATTTGTTCTAACATTGATGACGAACACAATTTTGAAATAGTGACCATCAGCCTTGTAGTGTCTCATCGACAAAGCTGTTGCATAAAGAACAGCGATAGGAAGATTGCTATGGCCTGGGTGAACTCACATCATTCCTGAAGTTAGTATAAAGTTGATAGTTCTTTTAAAGAAATACCTTAGAGAAAATTAAAATGAGAGGGCATATATAGGAAAAATTTAAATGAGAGGGCATATATGTAAAAAACTAAATATGTGATTAAAAGAAAGGAGTTCTATTAAAAAAGAGGGTATATTTCTTTAAGAGAAACAAAATGCAATGTATATTAAAAAATAGAAGAAAAGGAGCATTTTTTTTTTTGAAAAGATAAGGGGCTATGCCAAAATGAAAGGCAACAATAATGAACACAATTAGTGATGCTAGTTAAAATAAAGGTGATGGATCTATTTTCAGAATCTTCAAAACTTTCTTCTCTTTATTTTCCCCTTAAATTAAGGTTTCATTCATTTCTTTCTCACCATCCTTTTTTGATGTTGTGTGCATGATATAAAATGAGATTAATTATGGTATTTTTTACCTCCTTTTTCTATTAGAGTAAGATACTGACAACTTTGTCCCTCCAAGCATTGATGTTGTGTGCATGATATAAAATGTGATTAGTTATGGTATTTTTTTTACCTCCTTTTACTATTAGTGTAAAATAGTGACAACTTTATCCCTCCAAGCATTTTTTTTCATAGTGGATGATGGGAATTCTAATCTCACCTTTATCTGCAACCTCTTTATCAATTTCTTCATCAGTTGCAACTTAGAAAAATTCTTTGGTCTGTGCCAATGTCCTCTTCTCTCGATTAGATGTTCAATTTTACAGTCTCCTCTTTGATTTCATTGCTTAGAGTAATATCAATTTCTCAGTTCTCTGATATTAATTCCTCATCTCTAAAATGGATACCACTTACATCTGCAATATCTCACAAACCATTGCTGCTTCACAAACTTTAAATAGAATCCTATACTATCTTCACCTTGAAGGGGAGTCAGAAGGAATTTATATCAAGACATCTATATCTCTTTCAAAAATCAACTATGGTCCAGTCCTTGATCCTTGAAGATAACCAATGTGCTGCATCAACAAGCTTCTCTAATGTTTTGTATTGTTTCTTATTAATCGATCGGACTTTGTAATAAACTAGATATGGTACATATCTATGCTCCAATTTGAGGAGTACTTTTGTTAAAATTTGAGTTATCATAGTTGTAATTAGATGTTGGATAATTTGAATCCCACAATAGATATTTAGTATAGGATTATGGGCCTTACATATATGTATTAGTTACCCCTGAATAACAATAATGCAACAATTTATTCCTCTCAACTGACAATTGGGGTTGAATTGCCTTGTAAAATGACTTCATGAATTTATGAATTGGAATGTGAGCCTATGTTAAGTTTTGAACTCCATTGATTTTAACTCTGCGAGCTATTCTGGTTCGTGCCATTTATGTCAGGCTGTAAACTCAAGTCTACCAGCCATTTCACTAGTTTGATAACACTGAGAATAGCCTGCTAACTTTACCATCCATTATATGCCTTGTAACTTCTTATTGGAAAAACCCATAAATTGTCAAGGGTCCTAAATTCTGTATGCGAACCTATGCAACCTGTGCCACTTCCTCCGCTACCTCGGCATAATATTTTGTTATGGGTTCCTTCAGGTCTTATTCTTTCTTTAGCAAATGATGCTTAATTCCTGAATTTGTTTCTGCACCCAAGTATTGTAGCCATGTGACATGATATGTTCATGTCTAACTCATCTGCCACTCCCTTGGATGTGTTTTCTGCAGACAGGAAGCCTCCTGGAGTTGGCCGCGGTAGGGGACGAGGAGGTAGGGAAGATGGCATTGGGCGGTCTGCCAAAGGCATTGGACGTGGTCAAGATGATGGAAGCAACAAAGGTGGTGGTCGTGGTAGAGGGGGAGTTGGTGGTAAAGCTGCTGGTTCCAGAGGTAATTGATCGCAACTTATGTCAATGTTACCTTAATTTCCAACGAAGTGTACCTCCTTTTTTCTCAATGTGCATATCGACTTCAAACACAGGTGGAGGGCGTGGCCGAGGTTGACACTCTGATAAGAGAGCTTTCTGTCCAGCCCTACTATCATTGCGGCATGACAACTTAAATCGGCAGACTATTTGGTGGATGTTAACCGTCGGCTGTGTGAATCGTCTACTTGCTGAAAAGCTTTTCTAACTTGTTTTTTCTTCTCTTTTTGGATATGAGATCGAATTTAATATTCCTGATCGTGTGACTTTACTTTGAACCATACCTAGTTCCCCTGTTTATTTCACCATATGCAGCAAACTTGTACTTGCCTCGAAGCGGGGCATATGCTTTCTTCTTTTCCTTGGGTTCTGAAAGATAAAAAAAAAATAGTTCTGTACAATTTCTTATTGGGATTTAGAGAAAAGTTACACCACATTAAGACTATTATATATATAGTTGGTATGGTGAGGATAGCTCTAGTTAAGTCGAAGGTGAGAAAAGTTAGACTATATATAGTATAATAGTTGATATGATGAGGATAGCCGTAGTTAAGTCAAAAGTGAAGTAGAATACTATAATAAGTCAAAGTGGAGCTCAAAATAAGTCTAACTGACTTGGGTTAGGTTTGATCACGTTCAAGCTGAGTCCAATTGAATTATGAGTTGATTAGACAGAACTCCGACTGGATCAGCCACAAAAGAAGATTTCGAGTCAATTTAGTCTAAATGTGCTCTGTCCAAATTGGGATGTCTAAATGTGCTCTGTCCAAATTGGGATGTGACATGGCAGTTATTGAAACACTGGTCACCAAAGATTTTGACAGTTAAAACTCTGGTTATTAGGGTGTCTTTTAGTAAAGAAAAGAAGATATGCGTGATCACCCTTTCATTTTCTATCTAAAGGTAATAGGTTATAATATTCTAATAAATCTTGACTCTCCTTACTTTTCTCCAATCATTTTATTTATTTTTTCTCCCAGTTTTGATTTGAGCCTTAGAGGGGCTACGTCAAGATTTGTTTTGGCCTCCCTTCTAATTAATTTATTGAGTTTGTGCATACCTTTTACTAAGGATTTCTTCTCTACTCAACGCCTTTGTTGCCGACTTAAAGGCAATTTTAGTCTTTTAAGCCTGACTCAAAGGCAGTCAGCTTATTGAAGCCCGACACGAAAGCAGCCAACTTATTGAAGCTCGACATGAAGGAAGTCGGTTTATAAAACCCAACTCAAAGCAATCAACTCGAAGAAAGTTGAACCAACCAGTATCCAGCTGGTCAAAAATACTTGGCCATGGTTTCTTTTATTGAGTCATCCCATCTCTTGATCTCGGATTCGATAAAATTGACGTTGTAAAGCAGTCAACTCGAAGAAAGTTGAACCAACCAGTATTCATTTGGTCAAAAATACTTAGCCGTGGTTTCTTTTGTTGAGTCATCCCATCTCTTGATCTCGGTCTGGATAAAATTGACATCGTCTATGAGAAATATTCGAGTTGAGATGTTGAGATGAGAAACATGGGAAGAAATCTCAAAGATCAAGAATTTGTTAGTGAGAGAGGATGGATAGAAACTATCACCATGACAAGGGAAGATTAAATCGATTTGTCGCCTCCGCTGTATAAGAAGTACTACGATATGGTGCTCTACCCACTCCAATCCCTGTTAAGGTACAATCGATTCCTGCCCGAGTGCCTTCAGGCATTGCCAAGGCACAATCAGCTCCTACTTGAGTGCCTCTAGCCCTTGTCGAAGTACTCCCAGCCCTTATTGAAGCACCCGGTAGAATATGTTTACAACAAGAAGAACAATCTTACAAATCAATGGTCTGAGAAGCACCTCAAAAGAACCATAATAAGGAAAAAAAACCTTATTAGTTGAAAGAAAAGGTGCTCGAGACACTCCTTTCTCCCAACATATCTTAGTGGAGGAGTTGATGAGGTATTTCCGGCCATTACAATTCAGGGACTATAATGGTTCCTCAGACCCCAAAAAATCATCTCTATCAATTCGAGAATGTTTCCTTACTGCATCAATATATTGATAGGGTGAAGTGCAAAGTCTTCTTGACAACTTTATCTGAACTACATAGAGGCGGTTTAATCGACTCCAACCTAGTTCCATACGCTCTTTTGAAGATTTCAATACCGTCTTCTTGCACCACTTTGCCAATAGTAAGCAGTATCACAAAACTTCTCTTAATCTTTTTGCTATGAGTCAAAAGAACATAGAAACTCTAAGGGAATACATCCAATGATTTAACTGAGTTGCCTTAGATGTACTTTCTACTATCTTAGAAGTCCTCACTAGCACTTTCTTCCAAAGATTGGTAGAGGGAGACTTCTTTAGATCTCTGATGAAAAAACCTCCTGTCAACTATGATAGTCTCTTGGGGAGAGATGAGAAATATATCAACGTGAAAGAAGCTTAGCATACTCAAAAGACTGATGTCATCTCGACTGAGTTCCTCTCCTCTTGGAAAAAATAAAAAGACACGTCTTGTAACACCCCTAGAAAGCCTAGATAAGAAAGTAAGGGTAATGAGAGTACGAATGTAGTGAAAAGAAGATGTAGATATTCTAAGTTGAATATTAAGATGGGAAGGATTTAGATGATTAAAACTTTATGAAAGAAAATAAAGTTGAG
>JBBMJZ010000089.1:10901964-10912912 GCA_037833815.1 Zingiber zerumbet | reverse complement strand
ACACCAAATTAAATCCTCACTTCACACAAAAATATTGGGAAGAAATTGATAAAACATAATATTAGTATCCCACAACATACAAGTCGGCCAATAAAATCTAGATGTTTGCTTCAAATAGAATTAGTGTCTATGTGGAAGTTTAACGAACAAGTCACTCACAATAGACATCAATGACCAGATTATGAAGAGCAAATCACATAAATAACAAAATAGATCATCTTCTATTGATGTCTATGTGGCATGTTCCACCATTAGGTGTGAAGGAAATATCAGTGACCCTCTCCACCTTATTCATCACCGTCCCCATAAGCCTAACCTACTAGCCAAATCAATCACCAAGGGAATCCTACTTAGATCTAGATTAGGATTACTAAAAGCTGAACATGTAGGAGGGGAAAAAAACAAATCCATCCCGTGAGATGGCAGATTTCTCGTCTCCGAAGTGGTCGACTTTGGCGATGTACCTCGTGGGCAGTGGAATAGCTCCATGTAGCCCGCAAGTCTGACATGAATAGAGGCGTTGAGGGTGGAAACTAGAGATGAGCGGATGGATGTGGCGGAATAAGAGGCCACGAGGCCCCTTGTTGTAGTAGGCAACGCCGAGGAAGGCGACGTTGTAGCCGAAGAGGTTGTGATCGGGGTGATTGTGTCACGGATGATGGACCAGGAGAAGGCCATGAGGAGCTAGTCCTTGATGATGCAGGCAACGCTCATGGTGAGCGCAATGGTCTTCACGACTAATAAGAAGATGGTGAGGTTGAAGGTGAAAGTGCAGAAGGAGTTGGTGCCGGAAATGAGAAAATTGGAGTGAAGTCAGCCTGACCACAGCGGAGGGGCAACTCGATCAAAGATCAAGGAAGGAGGAGGAAGACAAAATATCAAGGGTTCGCAGCGTGAAGAGATTGTATAAGGAGAGGGAAAGAAAAATGGGTTAGGGTTCTGGAAGACTAAGGGGGGACAACACTACGCCAAAAATTTTGGCAGAGAGGGAAGGAAAAATACATGGCTGCAATAAAAATGGCGAAAGAATAAAGACAACGGTTTACAAAACTGTTGTCGTAATCCCTAAAACATATTTAAAGACAACGGTTTTAGATAACCGTTGTAAAATGCATTGTTAATTTAAAATAAAATCGCTTAACGACAACAGTTTTTATAAAACTGTTGTCTTTTGTATTTTATGGGAGCTCAAAGACAACGGTTTTATCAAAAACCGTTGTCTTTTATCAAATTCACAACAGTTTCTTCCAAAACCATTGTCTTTGTGGTGTTGTCTTTTAACATTTTTGTTGTAGTGCGTGCAGCTTCTGGTCGTGTCTCAAGGCACGACTTCTCCCTTTTCTTGTGCTATTTCTTCCTTCTAGTAGTGTCATTTGGCACGACCATGTCTTCTTTGCTTCTTTGGTCATGCCTTTGCACACGGTCACCATCTGAATCTTCTTCTAGTCGTGCTTCAAGGCATGGACAGACCCAGTTTGGTTCTGAAATGATTTGGGACTCCAATCTTAGTTCATTTGATCTTCATTTGCGTCTTTAGCATTCTTTTCCGCTCCAAACTGCTCCTAAAAGTTAAAACAAGCAGCCGAGCAGATCTCTAGATGAAAAATAATAATTATGCTAAAATATGATAGAAAAGGATGCAAAAGCATAGATCATAATCAAATGAATAAAAAAGATGTGCGTTAAACGATATAAAATAATATATATAATCTATGCACATCAATAAGCCAACCGACTCCGTGATTCGGGTCATATTCAAGCTCCTTGATCTCCTCCCAAAGCTTATGTTGTCATTCATATCAACTTGTCATTGTGTATATTGTTCATGGTATTTAGAATTAAAAATAATGATGTTAGTACAAAATCGATAAATCGGTAACAAAAACTGACAAATTAAATTCTCACATATACATAGAACAAATATATATAGGATACATAAGCAAACAAGAAAAAAATTATTTGGGGAGTCTCATGTGACTGACACATTAGATCTGTTGACCAGCTCCTGTGTTCTTATATATGTTTGTTCTAGTTTATATCGAACCCATTTAAACAAGTCTTGATCCATTAGACAATTCAACTTATTTGATCAAATCTGGCCTATTAAAATAAATCTGGTCTGATTTGATTAGCTTGGCACATGTAATTGATTATATCAATTAATTCAATAATAAACTGCTCTAGTTAAACTAGTCAATAGTTTGAATCAGATCTAGTTATTATTGAATCAAACTGATCTGAATAAACTAACTAATAGTTCAATTTTTAATTTAATTGAACCATAAATTAATTAAATATATATTTATTAATTAACAATATTACAGTAATAAATACATTTAATTAAAACTAATCAAATCGTTTTCATGCCAAAAAAACAGACACCGTTAAAAAAAACTTTTCATCATTTTTTTTAATAATGTGAAAACGTTTCCATTTTTTTTATTTGATTTTATAAAATCAAACATTTTTTCAATTACTGTGCCGTGAAAATCCCCGTTCATCTTCTTCTTTGTTCTTCTCTATCGCGATGCAATCGTCGCACCTCTGTGCCTCTGCTGCGATGAATGCGGCAGCCGCAATAACTAGTGATCTTTAGCCTCCCAACGTAGTCGTCAATGCCCCTTTTGCCGCAACACAGTTGTGGGTGACAGGAGTACAAGGATGACGCCGGCTAACACCATAGCAGCCGCCAACCAGTATATGGTGACTGGAAACTGTACGACTGAGTGTCTCTTCCAAGCAGCCAGAGACAGCGGAGATTGCTACTTAATCTCATGATTGTTCTCGGTGTTCAACAGAGAAATTATGAGGTTTACCACTAACCCTCTTTTTGCGCCAAAAAAAGATATCCACGTATCTTCATAATGAATGATATTGTCCACTTTTAGCCTAGGCTCTCATGACTTTTTCTATTAGGCTCTTTCCAAAAGTCCTCATGCCAATAGAGATATCGTATATTCTTTTAACCACATGATCTTTCCCAAATCTTTCTAATGTAGGACTTTGATTGAACCCCAACAAAGGGCTACCCAACACCCGTGTCCAGAATTAAACATGTGAGCAAGTTGCTTGAATGAATCTCCCCGTGGAACTTATAAAAGGCGGGGGCCTTAAGATTGTTGGTGTCCTATCACGATGTTGTCTTGCTAGCAAGTTTCTCATGCCTCTCTGATGTAATGGAGATCGTCAATGTATCATTAGTTTTCTCATTAGCGTGCGACTCTCCAATCACTTGTCCTATCTAGGGCGATACCTTATATCAATATATGTTATTTTGGATTGATACACGTTCCTACTCAGAATTATAGCACTATTATAATAAATCACATGTTCATCTTGCTCGAACTCAATTCTTGAAGAAAGCCTCTTTAACCAAAAGCATCTCCTTATAAGTTTTAACGAGCAATTCTGTCTCATCCATTCAGAAAGGATCCTTCTTTTAAAGAGAGAATGGGTGGTTACTAAAAAAAATTAGGGCTCATTAATGGACTTTGTTGACCTATTTCATGACCTTGATGCACTATTATATCTCAGAATTAAAATAATAATAAACCATGTTATTTGCATTTGATTTTGAGGTGTGCTCCAGCAATCATATCAGAGTGTCTTCACTCTAGTTAAGCAAGAAGTATCAAGCTCGGAAATTATTGGAAAATGAGCATACAAGGAGACACTAAATCAAATTGAAAGAACTCAAGAATGACAAATCAATCGAAATGAATCAGAAGAATCAGGTTTTGTGCTAAAATTTTGAGCAAATTGAAAATCCCTAATGTTGATCCCAAGTTAGAATGATAAAAGGTAAAGAGTTGCATTAGGTTGATGCAGTCAACATTAAGAACTGTCTAAACCTAACATGAATTTTGACCAAAATTTTTGTATGTGAGGTCATCAGAAGCGTGTGATGCAATATCTTGATAAAAGGATAGGATAAGAGATCACCTGAAAGCAACCCATCACATCAGTGCCTAAATGTGATGTCAAATGAGCAAGGGTTCTTGCATAGCTGTAGGTCAATGCAGGTAACAAAGTAGGCATGATTATAGAATTAGATTTAACGACTTGGAATATAAGAACACTTTCAAGGAAAGAACTAAAATTAGTACATATGATAGTTAAGAAATATACATATAACTTGCTTAGAAAACAAAATCGATTGGAGGAAAACCCATACAAATAGAGAATACAAGTTTTATAATCCAGAGCTCAATAAAGTGATAATATTCATAAAGTTTGCCCAAAACAGTTGGGACACACATCAGTTGATGACCATGATGATGAATGAATTCATAATCAAATCCAAGATAAAGTTAAAAGGATTGAAAACATGTTAGAATTAAGTTGAAAACGAAATTCAATTAGGAATATAGTTTAGAAATGGTTAATTGAAATAGTGCAGATGGAACCATAGGAAACCATCTCCATATCAAACTGTGTCGACATTTAGTGCAGATGGAACCATGTTGACCTAGTTTTAGGTCTAACAAGAGTTTAGGGTTATATATAGACCTAAGAGACCTCACTTAAGGTGTAAATGGATAAATAATAGATGAAACAATGAATATGAGATAAATAGACTTGATCTACATTCAATTTAGACCAAAACTAAAAAAAATCAAGTTGAACCAAGTTAATTTGTACTGGATAAGATTGATTTGACATTGAACTTAGTTTACTTTGAACTAGTTCAGCTAGACCCAAACTAAGATATATAAAAAATAGCATAAGTTAGCTACTGTTGAATGATTCCTCCTGTTCCCCTTGCTTTCCTCATGTTTTCTTCCTCTATGTGACTTGTCTTCTTTCCGAATGTAAGATTAATTATTAACTAAGAGACTACTATGCATGAGAATGAGTGAGAGGAAGAGGAAAACAACAAAGAAGAAAAGGAGGAAGAATGTTTGGTACCTCACTCTCCCCTTCAAGCATTGTGGAAGTTCCACTTGCCCAATATGAAAAAAACAAAGGCATAGCATGACATAGGCCAAACATGATTGATATAAAACAGCACGAGCTAAACATGTAATCGCCACCTAGACCATCATGATTTCCTTTTCAATCCATTGATGGAATGATAGATTTAGCTCGTGCCAACCAAAATAGAACAAAGTTTAAAAGCATGGATTGGAATATACATTAATTGACCAATTTATAGGGATATGATCATTGCATATCAAACATCATGCTAGCTGTTAACCTCGAAGCTCAACAACTAGAACTGCCTAACTAAACCTCTCATGAGTTGCCTGTATTTCTCTAGATTGATTTATCTTCTTGTACAAATAATTGAATGGCACTTAAGTAATTTGATCATAGATACTCCTGCAAACATGCAAAGATAAATTGATAATAGGTATGTACATATCATATAAGATTGATATAGTTGGGACTAATACAATTTGATGATGATGATAAAACCTCAAATAAGATTACAGGATTAATTGACCATATATTATGTAAGCAAAATGATCATTTGTGCATAACCTCAAATGGGCCAAGTCAACAAGTGAAAAATGTGTTCACTGTAGTTAAAATCTCAAACACATGCCTGAATGCATCTCTAAGACAAACTATGTTATATAATCCCCTGGTTAGTAAGGTTAACAAAACTAAGAAGTGGTTTTGCCTACATTGAGCACTGCACACCTTAAGTGGCCTTGATTGTGAATCTATGGTATAACTGACACACCTTTTCTATAATTAATCTCTATTCAAGCAAGCATTAGAGCATTTAGGTTAAAGCATGGTCCATCTTCATGCTTTACCACTGCACATTACATTGTCCAACTAAAACTGTCAATCACATAATAAATAAGGAACAAAGGTTTTATAAATGAGTTGGACTATAGCAATATTTCAGCATTGTTTTAACTGCAGCACACTACTTGTCCTACTCGGGCGCATTCCCCTTTAGAGTCTAGACCATTACAGTGATACAACAGCCAACAGGGGCAATGATCTAAAAATTCTTCAGTACGGGGACTGACCAAAAGACCTGAACTGAACATGGGCTGAATTAAAATGGATAAAATTTAAAATGCAAGTTCATTTAAACAAACAAGTGTAGCGCTCATGATCAACATATGGTTACGGCTAATTCCAGTAGAAAATCCTTCAGTCTTAAATTGTACAGGAGAAACCCAACAAGTAGCAATCATCAAAGTTACAAAATCAAATATCGGAGAAGTAGAATATAGAGTTCAAATGAAGAGCAATACTGTCTTGATATCCTAAAAACAAGGATAATGGCCAAGTTAGCACAAATAAGAATTCCATCGGCGTGGTCAGACTCAGTCCATATATGTTCCTCCCTCAGAAAGAAAAGCTACAAGTTGAAAGTAAATCAGAATTTAACAAACAAACATAATTAAATCAATTTGAACAGAGGATAATTACTAGTCAGTAACCATCAAAAACGATATAATACTACCACGACTAGCTTCAACAATAAACGAACCATGAGTCAGATGGTAAATCGAATAAAACCAATCTAGACTAAGATGGACAGCAGACCGAAACCCTACATTTACCAATCAATCAGCCTAAAGAGAAAAGGAAATCGGACGACAAAGGCAAAGATAATGACTAATGAGTAAGAGTCTCACTCGATTCGAACTGCGCCTCCAGCGGTTGGCAAGTAGCGCATAACGTTATCGTGGACCCAACTTGCGGCGGCGGACTTGGAGGAGCTGAGTGCGCGGAGCATCTCGTTTGGCACGCCGATGGAGACGCCTATGCCGGAGCCAACGAGGCTGGCCAGCGCGGAGGGGTCAGCGTCGAAGAGCTTCACTCGGGCGACGCCGTTTGCCTTGAGGAGCTCCGTCACTACCACTGACGGGGGCAGGGTATGGGACGAGGAGGTTCCCCAGTTGACGCCCACAGCCAAGGCGCCCCACCAGCCGCTCCTCCTCTGCCACCATGAGGGTGGCGAGATGGCCAGTAGTAGAAGCGACAGCAGCAGTTGCATGCTGTGGTTCGCCGGCATTGCGACTGCTCCGATATCGAAGAGCACGGGAGGGAGGTAGAGAGAGAGCGAGCGAAGTCCGAAGTGTGAGCACTCGGAAGTAAATTAATTTCTTTGCTCTTTTTTGACTTACCAGAACAGACGTTACCCAACAGGCACCCACGTGGGCAACTTACTGGCTATTGCAACATAAGTTTAGGGCCCACTGGAAAGCAGCAATATGATCGGTGGGTATTGTAATGGACCTTTCTTTCGATTATTTGCAGAGCTTTCGAGGTTGGAAATTTTGAGTGGAGTTGAAACGGACCGAATGCTGAAGGCTGATAATCAATGGTCAAGTGTTGATCGACTCTGTATATAAAATTTTATTTGCTTAATTTTTTCATATAAATATTGTTATCTAATTATCTCTTAAATTTTTTATATAAAAAATTCTAAAAATAAATATAATTTATTTTAAAGTCAAAATCAAGTATATTAAGCATATTTTCTATTAAATTGAGCAAGATTTTTTTTCCTATTTTAATATAATTCCTCCTAAATTTAATATCATTCAAAGAAAATGTAGTATATTTTCTATATATCATTTAAAAAAAATCTAATATATTTTCTATCTAATTAAGGTGGAAAAGGAATCATTTAAAAAAAAATTAAAATTAAAGAAAATCTAGTATATTTCTCATCCAATTGAGTATCATTTAAAGAAAATTAGTATATTTTTCATCCAATTGAGGTGGAAAAAGAATCGTACTCAATTTGATAGAAAATATACTAGATTCTAATTTAATGTACTGAATTTAAGAAAAATTATATTTTTTTTTAGACTTTTTATACTTAAAATATCATGGACAATTAAGTAAATATATTTGACTAAGGAGTGGAAACAAAATTTTTTTTATAATGAGAATGCTTGTAAAATTGTGTTTGCCAATGGAAACTGCATATAAAATTGTGTTTGCCAATGAGAATTGCATGTAAATTTTTTCTTGAATTAATTATTAAAAACATCATAATTTTTTTTAATATTATAATAAATTTATGAGGGTTTAAAATTAATAAATTACTATGAAGTTTCAATGACAAGTCTATTAAGGCAATTTCTATTAATTTATCATTAAATATGTAATAGCCAATTGGTTCAATACTCTGTTTTGAAATTTTGACAGACTCACGTGGCTTTTAGAAACTAAAGTTGAGCGAGCAAATAGAGACGAAAGGTATTCCTAAGCTAGGTGACTATCTTTTTTCCTTCTAGTAGGTCGAGCTGGACTGAGTTGAGTTTTAAGATGTTTAAATTTATTTTATAAGGTAATCGAACTAAGTTAAGTTGAACTTAAAATGAATCAAGTTTTTGAAATGATTGTTCAAGTTTGGTGAACTTGAACTTATTTAAAGCTTGACTTAAGTTTGATTCGTTTAAATGTTATTGAACTCTCAATTCAAACTTGGCTTGCGTTTAGTTCGAGCTTAGTTCATTTAGATATTATCGAACTCTCAATTCAACCTTGTTTGATTTTTGATAGATTATTCAACTTAATAATTCAAACTTATTTGTTCATTTTATTGTATTTTTTTTATTTAGCATATTGATAAGAGTTTTATTAATGAACATGATTCGTGAATATTACGAACGTTGTTTACGAATATTAACGAGCTCAACACATATATGTTCAAGTTTATTTATTTAGTTTAATGAGTTGTTCAAGCTTATTTATTTAATTGATCGTGTGTATATTGTATGAATATAAACAAATTTTTACCAAGCCGAACATCAAACTTCTTCATGAACATTTAGTTTACAGCCCTGCCCTCTAGTCAACAAACAATTGCAACTCCTATTGGATCTCTAAAAGGTGAATTCCATCACCTTAGTAGCCCCCGTGATTGCTCTACAGTATTGAGAGGAAGTAAATCAAATACTGAACGTACCCTCATATAGGAGGATATTTCCACGACTTTATCAAAACTCAACTCTTTGTCAATGCTACAAATCTATCACTATAATTATAGGCTCGGTTAGGCTGCCTATTAGACCGATTAGTGAAAGCTAGAAGCGGGAATTTATAGTCGAAAGCTTTTGATTGATTTAGCATGTCTATAGATATGTAATGGAAATATAAATAAATGCTAAATACAAAATACAAGCAATAAAACACGCCTTTGTGTGATTTAAAATTTTTTATTTCTACTCCATGGGTAGAATCTCTTTTATCTTTTCTTCTTTTTGGATGTCTTAAGAAGGTGAGGAATTTACTTACAACCTTATTTTACAATGAATAAAAATAGACAAAATAAGAAATCCATTGTATATAACAATATGAAACAATTATAAGATTGGAGCTCTTTTTGGACTTGTTTACACTTGATGCTACCTGTTTTCTTTTGAATTTAATTGCTCAAGAAGGTTGCAAAAATCTCTTCTTGTTTTCTTGCTTGTAAAGTTCAAAATAGCTACTTATTATTTTTCGCTCAATGGATCAACCATCAATTGCTCTCGTTACTGTTTTGGCTTGAATCGACTACACTTGTATTTATTCAACTACCTAATTCTCCAACGGCTATCTGAGTCGATTGAACTATTATAATTTGCAAACCATTTGACAGCTTCTGTCATTCAGTCTTCTTACATTTCTATTATTCTATCACTCAATTATTCATATTCATTAGTCAAGATCTTGCCTTAATCAATTGCCCTATGAAAAAAATATTTTATCCCCGCAAACTATATTGAGTCAACTTCCTAATCAACTTATTCATCAATCAACCGAATTCAATTTTCAATCAATTGATCTTGCCTCAATTGGTTGTCTGGCCAATTCACTTGCAAATGAAAACATTGTGTTCACTAACAAACCAACTTAAGTTAATTGCCTAGTTGACTCAATCATTAATCAGATAAATCAATTCAATCAATTCGGTTGAGCCTTCGCCGGACTCCTAAGTCAAATCTACTCCAAATACAAAATAAAAGCCACTCATAACCTCTAATCTCACCTAGACATTTTTTTTTGCCAAGAGGTCATACTTTGAGACTTATTTATCTTGCCAAGAGTTATTACCTTAAGGGTGCATTTGGTTCAAGTTATCATATATAACTTTAGTTATGTGATTACTTGGTAATCACATAACCAAAATTATAGGGAATAAAACATAACCAAATGTTGTTCGGTTCAACATAGATAATGCAACAAAAATTTGTTTGTTTAAAAGTTTTAATGAATAACCTAGTTTAATATTTTACTATATTACCCTCAGTTATAAAACCAATTATACATAATAATAATAATAATATTATTATTATTATTATTATTTAAACTTTAGGTTTTTTACTTTTCATTTTTCACGTTTTTCTTTATTTTTATGTTTTTTTTTTATTTTTTTTATTGTTTTTTATTTTTTTTCTTTTTCTTTTTCTTTTTAAATTTGTTTATATTTTTTTACGTTTTTTTGTTTTTTTTTATTTTTTTAATGTGTTTTTACAAATTTTTTCTATTTTTCTGGTTTTTTTTTAACTTTTTAATTTTTTTTACTTTTTTTAAAAAAATATTTTTTTTACGTTTTTCTATTTTTTTTATTTTTCTATGTTTTTCACAATTTTAAATTATTTTTTTATTTTTAAATATTTTTTCTATTTTTAAAATGTTTTTATTTATTTTATTTATGTTTTTTTTACATTTTTAAAATTTTTTTACCCTTTTTTATTTTTTATTTTATTTATTTATTTTTTCCTTATGTTTTTTTTTGTCACATTTTTCTCTTACCCGAGGGTATTTTGGATAAAAAAAATACGTTAACCCCGAAATCAAGAAAAACCTCAGTTTTCCAAGGCTTTCCGATTCCTGGTTGCATGCCTTTTTTTGCTGACGTGTCGAGCATGGAACATTACTCGGGAATCATCGATGATCCGGTGATAAAGCTAGGGGGTCTCACGGGCGAAGGGTCAACGACACGTGACGGTCGGGAGTCAATGGGAGGTCAACCCCG
>JBBMJZ010000089.1:10874821-10893753 GCA_037833815.1 Zingiber zerumbet | reverse complement strand
GGAAACGTTAACCCCAGGCAGTGGCACCCCGAGGATCGATCCCTGGACCTTTCAGCCACAGAACCATGCACTCCCCATCTGTGCTACGCCCTGGGGACCAAATATCCGTCCTCACAAGATGTTATGAAGCCTGGCACAACAGTGAAGCCAATCTATTAATTACCTAAGGACTGGTAGGTAGGCTCTCTAACACTCCTAATGTTGGTTTCGCCTATGAAGTACAAGGCGTGGTGGATTATCTAACTTCCCATGGAGTAAAAGCCCTACCCGGACGGAGTTTCTCAACAAGAAGTCTGCAAGGACTTAATTGGGTAATTAACCCTACTCAAATTTCAATTCCAATGCAGCCAGCTGAGGTAAACAGTCAAACGATGATGGATGGACGTATATCTTTTAGCTTCAGTAACTATGTTGTTGCACAGCAATCAGAAGAACCAAATTATAACAACAAAGATGAAGAAATCTTGGCAGTCTTAATAGAAACTCAACCAGGAGTCTTTACCAATTATAATGGCACAACTGATGCATATTATGAGGAATATGGTAATAAGAAGAAAGAAAAGCAAAAGTTAATTCTTGACACTGGAGCAACTACCTGTTGCATGGACCAGAGATCTGTCCCAAAAGAAGCATTAGAGCAAGATACCTTCGTGGTGAATTTTAGCGGTATAAATTCGCAACAGATCGCTAATACGAAGCTCAAGAATGGAAGAATGTTGATCGGAGATAATACTTTCCGACTCCCATATACATATAGTTTCCCAATGGTATTGGGAGATAATATTCAATTTATTATCGGATGCAATTTTATCCGGGCAATGCAAGGTGGACTTTGGATCGAAGGAAATACGATAACATTTTATAAGAATTTAACTACCATAAATACATTACCATCTGTGAATGTAGCTATTGAAGAACTTGATTTGGATGAGGATGAATATATACAAATCAAGGAGATGGTTAACTTCTCGACAGGAAGTAAGAATCAAACCTTTGAGCAAAAATTTAGCCCCTTATTACAAAAACTCAAGGAGCAATGAGTTATTGGGGAAAATCCACTTCAGCACTAGCAAAAGAATAAAATCCTATGCCAACTGGATATCAAAAATCCAGAATTTACTATTGAAGACAGGCCATTGAAACACCTAACAGGCCCAAAAGGAGGCTTTTTCTAAGCATGTGAAGGCCTTATTAGACCTGGGCATTATTCGACCTAGCAAAAGCAGACACAGGACAACTGCCATAATAGTAAATTCGGGTACAACAGTTGACCTCGAAACTGGAAAAGAGAAGAAGGGAAAGGAGAGGCTGGTATTTAATTACAAACGCCTCAATATTCTGAAAAAGGTTAGTAATAGTTGTATATTTTCTAAATTTGATTTGAAAAGTGGTTTTCATCATGTTGCAATGCATCCTGGCTCAATCGAATGGACGACTTTCTGGGTGCCTGATGGACTGTACGAATGGCTTGTGATGCCATTCGGTTTGAATAATGCACCAGCTATATTTCAAAGAACAATGGATTTATGTTTCAAAGGTACGGAAGATTTCATAGCCGTCCACATTGACGACATATTGGTATTCTCTCCGGATGAGAAGAGCCATAAACAGCATCTTCAGCGAATGCTTCATATCTGCCAATTAAATGGGCTAGTACTAAGCCCAACCAAAATGAAGATTGCAGTACCGGAAATCGAGTTCCTTGGGGCAATCATTGGCAATTGCAGAATTAAATTACAACCCCATGTTATTTCCAAGATTGCGGATTTCAAGGACAATGATCTAAAGACCACCAAGGGTATGTGATCATGGCTGGGCCTATTAAACTATGCCAGAAATTATATTCCTAATCTAGGAAAACTTCTTAGCCCTCTCTATGCAAAAACATCACCTAACGGGGAAAAAGGATTAAATCAGCAAGACTGTGATTTAATACATCAGATAAAGGAGAAGGTAAAGCAACTCCCAGACCTTGAAATACCTCCTCCAGACTGCTATATGATTCTGGAAGTCGACGGATGCATGGACGGATGGGATGGTATATGCAAATGGAAGAAACGCAAGTTTGATCCTATTTCTTCTAAGAAAAGATGTGCATATTCAAGTGGGAAATTCAATCCACCAAAGTCCACTATTGATGCGGAAATTCACACAGTCATGAACACAATGGAAGCTTTGAAAATTTATTTCCTTGATAAAACCGAACTACTTATCAGAACTGACTGCCAAGCTATAATTAGCTTCTTTGGCAAGACCGCTAATCATAAACCCTCCAGAGTTCGGTGACTTTCCTTTACTGATTATTACTGGAGCAGGACCATTAGTCCAATTTGAACACATTGACGGCAAAAACAACCAGGTAGCAGATTCTCTATCCCTCCTAATATCTGTGTTAATCTTTACAGAATGGTCGGAACAAGACCTAGACAGGCTGGCCTTGGTAGTACCAGCACTCAAAGAGCTCGAGAGACAGCCCAACCTGAAGGCCCAGGAGACGATGATCAAGGCTCTTCAGACCCTCTCGACCTTGCTGAACAATACCAATGGAAGTATAATGAACGTCACGGTCGCCCAATTCCAAACAACGAGTTCCATCAAATCACAGAAGAACTACACCAGTTGGAACAGCGCGCAGCAGTACAGGCCATCAATGCGCTTCAACAACTCAGACTCATCCATTCACTAAAATGACAAGAATGTAATAAGTGTAGAGGAAAGGATAACTGGTGGAATGACTGGTGTCCAGCTGTAAAGCAATGCGACAAACAATTTTCACAAGCAGCGTACCTCTTGCAGGATTGCGTATCTAGGATGAGGAGTTTTAAAGTCTAAAGCAGCGGACATGATGGACCCAATGAGCTGACTACTCAACTTCGCTTTAATAAAAGTAGATTCCCGTGAGCTGTAAAATCTACTTTATAGAAAGTAGGAGTGTGCTGGACGTCCTATGCTTAATAATGGACCGTCCTTTATAGATTCCCTCTTATCTTCTTATCACCAAACGTGTCGATGGGGCCCAATGAGCACCCGACGTTGGCTATAAGAAAGGAGGTAATCTCCTCTTGCAGGGTATTCAAGCATCAACTTGAACCTTACTTGAGGGTTTCCATGCTGTTGTGGACAAAGGTTCTACATATTGTAGCAGTTTTGTTCAAACTTATTACAACGTGTAGCTGCTCTGTTCAATAAAGTTACATGTAGCAACTTTGACTGTCACAACGAAGAACAATTTGACCAAAATTGCTTAAAGCAGATTTGACTAAATTGCAACATTTGCAAAACTACTTTAAGCAAATTTCACTAAATCGAAGCGATTTTGACCAAGTTGAAGTAATTCTGATGAAGCTAGAAAAATATATTTTGATATAACAATACTTGTACTTCATGTATAACAATTTTGACTAAGTAGGAACTATTTTGCTTTATGTTGTAGCAAGTTTGGTCAAGTCTGCTACAATAGTACTAAAAAGGGTATTTTCAGATGAAAAATGGGATGGAATGCTATTGTGATTTTTTATTAACATAGGGTACCTTTTTGATGATAACAAAAAAAGAGGCAGCCTTTTGATTTTTGCCCAAATTTTGGTCCGAGCATTGGTTACAAAAGAAACAAAGTGCAATAGAGATTAGTGATGCATCACCTGCTGTGCACTACACAAAGGTCCAACTCCATTGCAGGATTTTGGTTTTATAATAATTCGGAGCTGATTATAAAGAAGAGAGCAGGCTGAATCAGAATAGATGAGGCACATTGTAACTATGAAAATAGTCTTTATAATTACTTAAGCTCATAAGACAAACCTGAGCAATTTGGTTGATCTCACGAACTGAACGTTTAGATTTCAACACAGTTTTGTACACACTGTTCAGCAATAAAAAATTGCTCATCAACTAAAATTAAAGATCAAGAATACTTGTTAAAGAATAATGATGATAGGTTGTATGAAAGGGAATAATGAGCAACTATTTAAACTCGGTGATTACCTAAAAATGGAAGCTTAAGAAAAAATAAAGAGTCCATAAGAAGGGATGTTGCATCAGTGTTACTGTAAAAGCCCTTCAAATCTTAAGATAAATGTGAGTAGAAATATGCCAGTTTTTTATTCAGCATAAACTAATCCAGCACTGAGGAACAGAATGCTAGTCATATCAGTGTCTAGAATAAAGGCGCTTAATCAAATCAGCCTATTGAGAAACTACAGACTATAGGTCTAAGACTTAACTAGAAGGTGATAAAGTAGAATGAAAACATCATTCAAAAATGATATGTTACCCCAATCAATCTGATTCCAGTCGCTGAGATCCAGTAACAAATCAATGTGTTCAACATAATAAATAAGACAAACTAATACAACTGGAAAGGAGCAGGATAATATTTAGAAACCAATTCAAGTAGAAAGTGCTATTCAAGTGTAATGTGTGGTATTACAAGAAAATTGGATAGGGCCTACTACTAACAATTTGTTCAAAGCATAAGATAGTCAATATATTCAAAGTTCAATATATTAGTTCCCCATCTGATAAAGCTGATAATAGTGTGAAACCAAGCATAAGATAGTCACCAGAAGGAACCTTTTATATATATGATAAAAAAAAGGAGGCAGAACTAAAACACAACTTAGTATTTATGTTGGTGATCCAACAAGCATGGATGATTTAATGTTTTGGAGGCAAAGAAAGCATAAAACCACAAAATTAGTGATATATGAGAAATGACTAGTGTGCATGATCCAATTTGCCAGTGTGTGTATGATCCATCGTTGCATTGGATCTAGTTTACATATTTAAAGAGCTTAAATGAGTAGAACCATGTGACTAAGAGTTAGTTACATTAACACCACAGAAGTTAAAATGATATTGTTCCAGAAGATATTATGGATGAACAAGTTGGTTGTATGTCAAATTAAGGTTTTAAATCTTAAGCCCCTAAGTGTTAGTCTTTGATCAGAACAATAAGAACAATATGGTTTGGGTACCTTACCATGTTGTATTGGTATGGTTTAGAGATTATTTACTTAAGTATAAGATCTGAAATGAGGTTCTCTTGATGTTATTTGTATATCTACACATTGTTCATACCTTAAAAAATTAGCTATAAAAATATTCTTTTTAAAAAAAATCCTTTCCAATGGAGAGAGCAAATCCTTAATATTTGAAAACTCTAAAGTCATATGTATTAATCCAGGTATCAAAATGTAAGTAAATTTTTTAATGTAACAAATACCGATATAGAGTATAGTTATAAGAAGAGTAGCCTTGGTGCAACAAATACTGATACAAAGTATAGTTATAAGAAGGGTGGTCTTGGCACAACGGTGAAGTTGTTACCATGTGATCTTGAGGTCACGGGTTTGAGTCACAAAATCATCCTCTTACAAAAATGCAAAGTAAGGTTGCGTACAATTGACCCAATGTGGTCTGACCCTTCCACGGGACCTACATTGGCGGGGTTTCGTGCACCGGACTGCCCTTTTTTTTTATCAAGTATAGTTATATATTATAACTTGTAAGTTACATGCATTAATTAATACTTTAATATATATATATATATATATAATTAATTAATTTGGATATTAATATATTCTTTATAGCTAGTACATATATTAATTAAGAAAATGTCAAAAAAAATCACATGTAAATACATATAAATCAACATGTATTGATATATCTAAGTATTAATTACTATATGTGCAAGAAGAAATATTATTCTATATTAAAATTTAAGTTAATGAATTAACATATTTAGTTTAATTAGATATTAATATGTTATTAATATATTAGAATTAATGTTAAGTTGAAGATTAAGAGAAATTAGATATGAGATATATTGTCAATCAGAACCCCCCCCCCCCCCCCTTCATTTCCATCTCTCCAAGAGCAACCATGGTTTAAAATATCAACCTATTTCAGAGTTCCATTTTTTGACTGACCAAAAAGATATGGTTATGATATCATATTATGTCGTGCTAATATGATTTTTATATTTTTTGAAATATACAACATATTAACTAAAATTAAAAATTTAAATTTAAATACTTAAAATAAAAAAAATGGGATTGTTGCAGCCTCCGCGACCCCAGGATGGTCACCATGGAATCACAACGCCTCAGCAATCCCGCGACAGCTGCAAGCGGAAAGATAAATTTTGTTCATTTCGCCTGGGACAGTACAAAATTTTAAACCTTGGAGCAGACACCTTACTATCTTGCAACATATCGGCCATTATGCCAACAACTGCTACACCAACGAATGGAGATCATAATACCAATGAGGTCTTAACACTTGCAACTTGTCTTCTTTACCTAATTTGTCGAGCTCAGCCAAATCCACAAATAAGAAGATTCCTCCATCTCGCTGCTGTTGTTGCCTGAATTCCTCATCAGTTTGCCATCTCTTCTAGTGTTCAACCCCTTTCTCTTCTACTTCTATGACAAAATAAGGAATCCAAAATGTCACAAATTGGAATTGATAGAACCATTTTGTCTTTTGCCATGTCAACCAAGAGAAGACTTAATACTGCATGAAATTTTAGTTGTGCTGGGTGGCACGCTCAAAATTCTAATCCACATCTCAGATACAATATGTTCAAAACACCATTTGAAATTTTGAGTCGTGCTTCAGTTTATGACCAAGATGAAATGGTTTCGACATCTTATCATGTTATGCTAATAAAGTTTTGGTACTTTTTAAAATATAAATATATTAATTAATAACTATTTTTATTAATATTTGAGTATTATAGATACTATTAAGTCATACTTGAGATGTTGAATTTGGAGTACAAGTTTTGATATTATAAATGTCTAATGCTTATTGAGTTAGCTAAAGTCAATCGAGTAGATATAGTAGGATAAATTGGATTTAATTTGGATTTATTTTGATCAATTTAATATTAAACCAAATTTATATATACAATAATTTAATTCATAGTAGCAGAGTTTATAAGGTTAGAAATTATATTATACTTATTTTTCAAAATTTTCATGACAATTGGTTCTCTCCATCTTAAAAAGGTTAACTTTTCTCTATTTACCTCGTGGACAAATAAAGGAAAAAAATTAACCATCATTAAAGAGGAAAAAAGGTTTTGCCTCTATGTTTACCCTCATGGAAAAATGAAGGAGAGAAAAAAATTAACGATAGAGAAAAAAATAACGGATCAAGGAAAAAAATTAAGAGACAGAAAGGAATAGGGGAAGGAATTTGAATTGGCTGTCTAAAAAATAAATAAAAAAAAAAAGACAGTATGGTGCACGAAGCTCCCGCCAATGTGGGTTCCCAGATAAAGGTTTATTGTACGTGGCCTTACCTGCTTTACAAGAGGTTGTTTCCAAAACTTGAACCCGTGACCTTTAGGTTACACAAAAGCAACTATAATGTTGCATCAAGGTTCCCCTTCGTCTAAAAAATAAAAATAGAATAAATAAATAAATAAAATGGAGGATGTTACGAGGTTGCAACTTCTTCCGCGATGTTGGTCGCAACTTCCTTAGCGACCTCGCAGAGGACACCGTGAGGTTGTGGCAACCTCACAGCTCCGTACTTGTTCCAGTATCAGTCAACGAGCAGAATGGGAAATTCTACCTGTGCAAATCAACACGACAAAGTTGATTCTTATACAAATAGTCTCACATAGATTTTCCATAAGTGAATCCCAAAATTCGAATTTCATAATAGGCCCATGGAGAAGGCAAGTTTAAAGGAAGTGGGACAACATATAGAATTTATAGAAAAGGAGAAAATAAGGGCATAACTCTACAAGAGAAGCAATGGAAGAATGAAGCTGAATAATTTGTGTTGGGTGCAGACAAGTGACATCATACAATATGGACAGGAAGTGCAACTAATACAGAAAGAAGTACAGGAGAGACAAGGAATAAAAAAGTAGGTTTAAGCATTTTGGAATTTAGTGACAAAATCAACTTCACACAACACATTGAGCAAACAGATCACTCTACTAGTGGTCATAATTTTTAAATGAAGAGGATCTACTTTTCATTAGACATGTGGGTTGCAATCAATATCTTCCCCCTATCATTTTCTATGCAGTCAAATAAAGAAAGAGAGAATCAATCCGCTAATCTGTTACTTTGAATATGACAAGAACTTAAGACACTAATTACTCCAATTTACTTCTCAAATTCTACCCATGTTTTCCTTGCTAAACCATTCTGTAAAATTTGCTTGACAAGTCGTCCTATGTATGCCAAGTCATAAATAATTGAAAAGATAACATATGAGAATTGAGAAGTACAACAGACTCAGAATTTCTGCTGACCTGTAAAGTTCCTTGCATACAGAATGCACTTCTGTTGTCACTGTCACAAGATCCAAAAATTGATCCTCCTCAATTCTTTGCCTCAAAATCTTCTTAGCCTGAAATATTGTGGAAATAATTTCCTCACTGCATGTATGGAGACTAATATGACAAATATTAGCAATATCAAACATTAAGAGTTGCATGATCCTTTTTCATTCGACTTCCAAGAAAATGTTACCATGTCGAGTTCTTTGACATAATCTTTATAAAGATCATCAACTCTTTTCTTGAGCTCCACAAAGATATCAGGATTTGTATACATGAAAGACAGATATTCTAACTCTGACTGCAAAAAGGAAACAATCAAAAGTTGTAATAATCACAAAATGGACAAATAAACTAATATTTTGAATTCAATCATAAAATAAACAATGCTAAAACTATCCATTTTATTTAAAATTCTAAAACAATAAATACTAATATGGTTGCTTTAAATTATACTACAGAGCAGTACAGTGGTCATGCAACTGCTGTTCAAGTGGAGTCGTTTTATTTTTTATGCAGGAGCTCACAGTGAATGAACTTAGACATAAGGATCCTTACTTGATAGGTAAGTTATTAATCATTTCAAAAGATTTATATATTGTGCAAAATAAGAACACCAACCAGAACAATATTTCAGCCAGGAAAAATGCATGTATTCAGCCTTTCACCAAAATGATATCTGACCTGTCAAATTGTTAATGAAAACTATTATACTAATCTATGCTCCTTGGACAAAAAGGAACCTAGTCAGCATAGTTGTAAATCTTTTGATATAAGAGACAAGTATATAACTAAAAGCATTTGAAATAAGTTTGGATGCCACATGGATAAAAATAAAGACGACAAAAAGTAAGACGCTCTAGCAAGCATTGTACAAAATTCCTGGTGCACATACCTTAATTTGGTACATCCCTAGAAGCTTTGCTAGAGGCGCAAACACCTGAAGTGTCTCTAGTGCAATACTGGACTGATAACAAAATTGAAGATAATTATTAGGAAGCCAAATGACTCAGAAAGTAGTAAATTATGTGAGAATGTGAAAAACCTGCTTATGTGGTGGCATGTGGGATAGTGTGCGCATATTGTGTAAACGATCAGCCAATTTGACAATAATGACACGGACCTACAGAAGCATTCAATCACACTAATCTCAATTATAGGAGGTAAAAAACAACTATTCATTGACGAGAATAAATGTATAACATGAATACCTCTTCTGTCATTGCAAGAAACATCTGTCTCAAATCATCAGCTTTTACATCTTGAACTGAACTATCCACACCTTTGCACTTAAGTTTTCCTAGCTTGGATACCTGTGTCAGCAAATAATACTATAAATTAAATCAAGAATTTAATGTTCCAGCAAAATTACTTAGGATGATTTTGTACCTTAGTCTCTCCCTCAACAATGTGACGTACAGTAGCACCAAATTCCCTCTCTATCCTATCAAATGTAACAACTTTTGTATCTTCAACGGTATCATGCAATAGACCAGCAGCAATTGACTCCCAATCCAACTCCTAAAAAACAATAAAATATCAAACTGCAATATATACAATAATATATAAACAACATTAAAGCACACCTTGTTTTGATAAAATTTCTTGATGAAAACTTAAAATATGTATTTATATCCTCTCTGCAACTTACATGTTCTCCAAGTATCTTTGCAACTTCAACTGGATGAATAATGAAGGGTTCTCCACTTCGCCGTTTTTGGCCATCATGAGCCTCGAAAGCAAGCTGCACTTCCAGATAAGCATGTTTAATATGTGATCTCTGTATTTACACTAGTCTTGTATATACAAATTGCACAGGTCAAGCTAAGAACTCAAGAATGTACAGGTTAGATGAATACTAAAAATGTATTAAACAAATCAACTTATGGGTGGCTAAGTAGTGATATGGAATTAATGAGTTAACAATATCATATGTATGATAATCATTTGAGGTAATATCTATCCATACAGATGGAAATTAAGGTTGTCGAAATACAAAATAACTTTAAATGTTTTAATTTTTTTTAATTAAATTGAATAATTTTAATTCAATCTAAAAAAATTAAAATAATGATTTCAGAAAGAAAATTTGTTCACTTAAAATTTATAAGTGAAATTAGTTACAATTTTCTAGTTCTAAATTTCTGAAAAAGAAAACCTGCTTTGAAATATTTTATAAAATTTTATTCAGCATTTATAGAATCTATAATGTGTTAACATATAAAAAATGTCCACATGGAGATAAGATAACTATTGATGTCATATTTTCAATATTTCTTTAAACATTGCATCTATGGAAATCTTGGAATAATTTTGCTCATTGTGTTTTTAGGTGTGTGCTACATAATTTAAAAGTTTGTTTTAGTTTACTATTCCACCTTATAAGTTTCTATCATATTCATCAAATTTAGTTTGTATTGTTAAAAGTTTGGTGAATTTTTGAATTATGATAGTAAGATTTGGATAAAATATATTTGAAAAGAAAAGAATTCTATATCATACAGAATAATTTTAACATCCTATGATTTGCAAAAGTATAATATTCTATTTAATAGAATAATATTACAGATAGTAAGTTGATATTAATTCATAACAAAATATTCAGGAAATGCTAAGTGTACATTATTTCATTCAGTTAAGAATTAAATAAAATTTGCAATAGGAAATTTTGCCCTCAAATGCTTGACATAGAAATACCATTTTTAACACGACCATTGCCATTAAATCAGAGTCTCAATAGCAACAACACAAGCCGACCCCACCTAGTGGGATAAGACTTGGTAGTTGTTATTGTTGTGTAATAGCAACAGCACAATTGAAGAGATTGAGAGACAAACAACAACCATGCCACATGAAAAGATGAATGAAAAATGACTTTGACATCATATGACTTATAAGCATGCTTTGAAATCTCATACTATGCATGGTGGCATTGTCAAACCATATAGTTGTGATAAATTAGCGAACTCGATACTACTCAATACATGTAATCTATCCTATATTGTTTTGTTGATGATGTTAATGAGTATTGTGTACATTAGACATCATATGATTTCTAAGCATGCTTTGAAATTTCATATTGTGCGAGAGAGCACAGTTGAAACGTATAGTTGCAATAAATTATCAAACTCAATACTACTCGATACATGTAATCTATCCTATGTTGTTGTGTCAATGATGTTGATTAGTATCATGTACATTCAACATCCTTTAATATGTTATAAAATGTGTTAAAGATAAATGAAAATAAAGTTTGTTATTTTTTGTTGCTTTTGACTCTACTATGAAATGCCAAAATTGCATCATTCTAGATAGGGCATAAAATCTGAAATTAGTGAAATTACGTATATAGTTATTCTCTCTTCTTATTTTTCATCTCCTTCCTTCTTCCCTTCTAATTCTTCATGGGCACTATACATTAAAACATGAATATGATACCAAAATAATATCGCTCCAATCAAAATTTGAAGCTCTAAGACGACTCGAGATTTTGAACCTTGCTTCCAAATGGCCATTAATTGTACTCTCATTATCATTATATGTAACAACATGATTGATTCTTCACAATCATTATTAGGTGTCGAGTTCACATTCGTCATCATTCACTTTAATGTCTCCAAGTGATATCATTTTCTTTTCTTATGTTATCGTTGACTTTGAGATTCTAATCTCTTTTATCTTTACATTATGTTTACCTTATAGGAGAGAAAGTGAAAAAGAGCTCCACTATGGATTTTGCATAAAGTAGGGTAAAACCTAGCTTCAATTAAATTATATTACATTGATGGATGGAAAACATATAAAAATAATTACTTTTGTTGTTTGCTTCTCATGAACTAACTGGAAACTCATGATGGAAAGACAAGTATACCCAAAATATTCAGCTTGTTATCACGACTCCACCCTAACAAGAAGTCGTTAGTTTGGTGTTTACACTACTAGGTTGTTTTCGCCCTTTGAATTGTCAATTCTCTTCATCATGAACACCTAGTAGCAGGTCTTACTAATTGTCACCAATAGTTGATTTCTTTCTTACTCTTGCAGCAAGATGGAATTCCCATCTTGTCTCATTTCTCAAACACACAACCTCTCCTCACTTCCCTAACGCCACAAGGTCAAGTAATTTGGGAAAGAAATCACTAGGTGGTCTTTCTAATTGTCACCAATAGTTGATTTCTTTCTTACTCTTGCAGCAAGATGGAATTCCCATCTTGTCTCATTTCTCAGACACACAACCTCTCCTCACTTCCCTAACGCCACAAGGTAAAGTAATTTGGGAAAGAAATCTAAGGCATAAATGTCTATAAAAATTCAGCCATTGCGCATTTGTTTCCATCTGAATTTGAGGGGAAATTCAGCCATTGTTCAAACTCCCTTCCCATTGTGTTTTCAAGTGAGGTAATTGGAGAAAAAATGGTTGATTTCGCAAGCGCACAGGTTAATTTCTGCAGAATGAACAGGATATTATTCTATTGTATAACATAAAATTCATCCTTTCTCACTTTATAATGATTTCAGTTTAATTTTTCATATATTGGGTTTATTTTTCAGACTTAGATTTTCATTTGATTAATTGGGTTTAGCATTTAATGAATTTTCTGTTTCGTGGAATCATATAAAATAAGATTCATATCTAAATTAATCAAATTTAAATGGTCATTTGTGAATCTTTTTAATTCTAGTGCATATTTAAAAATTGTATCATTTTACATGTGAACCGCAATACATTTTGACAGCTACAATCTAGAGTCAAATCAATTGTTTGTATGTTGGATTGAATTGATTAAAATTAGTAATTGATGCTTTTAAAAAATGATGTTTTTTCAAAAGACTAAAGTCTATTGGCATGCATCCCATTGGTCAAAAAATAAAAAAAAATAAAAATGAATTCCACCATCAAATAAGGAAATAGTCCCATGTAAAGGGTAGTCCGGTAAACGAAGCTCTCATCAATATAGGGTACCAGGAAAGAGTGTATTGTACTCAGCCTTACCTTGCTTTGCAAAAGGCTATTTCCGAGACTGGAACCCGTGACCCCTAGAGGTCACATGGCACGCGGCACACGTCAGCAACTTTAGTGTTGCACCAAGGCTCCTCTTCAAAAACTAAAATACTTCTCTATTGGCATGCATCTCATTGGTCAAAAAATAAAAAATGAATTCTAAATAAGGAAATAGTCCAATGTAACTTTTGCAAAATTGTTTTCACATTAAAAATTCACTTCCTTGTTTGATAATTTAAAGGAAAACACAGAATAGCTAAAATTATTTTGTATTTTTTGTTAATTATCTATGAAGATTAATAATCATATGTCAAAATTATTTTAAAATATTAAATATTATTTTTTTACTTGAAACTAGCAATTTTATTCTAATAACTTAATTTGCATTAATTATTAAATCTAATATAGACTAGGACTTTTAATAATCCATTAAAAATTTACAAATTTATGTAAACAAATAACGGTATAGTTGACTGTTAACTCTAAAATTATGTTATCCTACCTAATTCGCTAGGCAACATGTGTGCAACATCTTGGTCAAAGACTTAAAATGTCACATTAAGTGAGCGCCACATTAAGTGATCAGCATATTGAGTCACCAATTTTAAATAAAAAAATTATATACACAAAATGTTAACTTTTTTACTTCCACTTCCTCTTCTCTATCGTGTGCCTTTAGTGTTCCTATGAGCCGCAACTCCATTCTTATACCTGTGTAATTATCATTGTAGTTGAACAAGTAATGCTTCATGAATAAAGGTTAAGTCTAATAGTAATATGATGTGGTGTGGATGTTTGATAGTGGCAAAGAATCACAGTATGATCAGCATTGTAGGGTAAAGACTCAACAAAAACAAGGGTGAAACGTAGCTCATAGTTAAGAGATGGCTACTATGCAAGGGGGAAAAAATATACAGTGCTAGGAGTCAAAGAGTAGGGGTGGACTTAGAGATTGAAGATTTGCAGCAATTTAAGCTACTAATGCTCTCCAGCAGCTTAAGCTGCTACACTCCCTGCAAAAGCAAGAGTGCTTACGGAGCAGTTCAAAAGATAACTGGTGGGGAGATTGGTACCCTGTTACCAAGCAAATAGATGATCAACTTATAACAACTAATGCCATTAACCAAATGAACTCTTTCCGCCTGTAACTTTGTAAAAGTGGTGGGCCCATGAAGGAATCAAAAGGACGACGCAACCTACCATAGTTTGTTCACTTTATTCTAGTGTGCTGTAAAGAGGATTCCCCTTATCTTAAGTGTCCTGTAAAGGGGATTCCCGCTTATCTTAAAGTGTACTAGGGATAAGGTCCTACAAGACTAAGTGTGCCGTAAAGAGAGATTCCCACTTATCCAAGGACGGATAGGCCATGTGACGATGGGGCCCTATGAGCACCCGGCATGCCTACTATCCTTCTAAAAGTAAGGAAGCAGAAAGACCTTGCAGAGCATTCAAGCATCACTTGAGCTCTACTTGGGTAACCTTGTAATCAAGTTCCTGAAGCAAGGTAATATTATCTGTGAGTTTCATCATCTTTCTCTTTATTTCTATTACTCTGCTTTCGTATTCTCTGTTCTCTATTTTCCACGCTCACCCTCACCCGCCCAACCTTGTCCCAGAGCTGGTATCAAAGATGATTATAATGTAAATCCTTAAGGTTAAGGTATAAAAGGAAGGATTATAGGAAATTCTTATACCAATCATTTTACTTACATAATTTCTGGCTTGATAGGGTTGTTGGTATTATGCAAATTAGGCCAAGCAAAAGAACAGGTCCTAACTTGGTCGTTAAGGCGAGGAGGTCGTAAGTAAATCCAAGGGCACACCTGTATGAGCAAGGTCTAGTAAGGAACTGCCCTACCCTAGCAACCTCTAATTATGTTTGTAATCTATGTCTGAAATTTGGGAAAGAATAATTCAAACTTAGTATGATATTTCCCAAACCTCTAACCTTGAATACCTTGACCTTACTTCTACCACCAAAGTCAACACAAATCAACTAGCGAATAACCTAGCCATAGTCTATGACAGAACTTGTTTATCCTCTAAAGTTCATCTGAAAAACTTCAAACAAATATTCGAGTGGTGTCAGGACTTTGAGAAAGAAGTCCAAGAACTTAAAATTGCTTTGAGTAACCTAACCCTTGTCTACACCGAAAATAAACCTCTAACAAAGCAGGAACTCAAGGAGCTAATAGCAGAAATAGCAGCTCAACCAAAGCTACTTGAAAAAGAAGCAGTCAAGATAGCAGGACTTGACAAGAAAATCCACAGAGTAGAGACATTGTTGCACAAGGTGGAGAGGTGGACAACTTCATGAACAACAACTACTCTATTACAAAAGGAACAAATTCCTATAAAAAAGTTGTCAAGGCCATCGAGCAAATAGAATCGCCTGCTATTGGTTTTGCTAGACCAAGTGATTTCCAGGGCTCTGCTTCTGGAAATTCAGCCTTAATCAAGCAAGGCAACACACAAATCCAGCTCCTTATTCAAATAGCTGAAGGTGTTTGAGATATACAAGCAGATCTCAAAACCATCTTAGAATACACCAAAAAGGCATTCCCTCAACTACTGCAATACCAGAAGACCTTCTCAACAAGCTCAAAAACTTATCTTTAGGTCCTATTGAAAGACCTAAAGAAAGTAAAGGGAAGCTTAAAGTCTTTAAAGACCCCTACAAAATATTGAAGGAGGAACCGGAGAAGTTAAAGAATTAATGGTGGCAAGAACTATTACTGAACAAACTCCAACACCTGCTATAACTCCTCTCTTTGATGACCAAATTCGAGAATACAGACGAAATCAGAAGAGACTGCACACAACTCAGCAAGCTGTAAGAAGACTTGGTCAAAGATTGACCGGAAGGCTAACTCCTGAACAGACTCTAGAGCAACAAATTGATCCACAAACTCAATTACAACTCTCAATGCAAGAATGAGCATCAATAGTACCAGCGGAAGTCCTTTACCATTCAATGCGAGATGATACATACCACAGAGTATATGTCCCGATCGAAAGAAGCTATACTGGTAACTGATAACAATCAGGTGGACCGCATGTTTATCCAGGAAGAAAGTTTTAATCAATTACAACGCAGCCACATGCAATATATTCATTTGGGGGTGCTCCAGGTGCGTATACAAATCCTTCACCGACAAGAAGAAGGAACCATGGCACTTGTTGTCTTCCGGGACAACCGATGGTTAGGGAACCAAGCTATCCTAGCAACTATAGAAGTGGATCTGACTAGAGGAAGCCAACTGGTATAGGTTATCCCTGACCTAATGCTCACTATTGGTGATTTCTTTAGAAATATTCAGGTGTCTATCCTTACTCGAGGGTATGAGCAATGGAGGAGTGGCGAAGTTAACCTGCTTATTACACAAGGGTTAGTTGGATGATTATCCAACACCCCCAACGTAGGTTTCGCCTACGAAATTCAAGGAGCCGTGGATTACCCAACTAGCCACGGAGTCAGAGCCTTACCGGGGCGAAGATATTCCACAACAAGTCTTCAAGGGTTAAACTGGACAATTAACCCAACCCAGGTCAACATTTCTATGCATCCTTCTGAATTAAATAGTAGAAACCTAATGGATGGCAGGATATCATTAAGTTTCAATAACTATAAAGTGGCAACATCGGCAAGGGCTATTCAATATAATGCTAGAGATGAAGAAGTGCAAAGTGATGAAGAATCCTTTCATGCTCTAGCAGTTCTCATCGAAAAGGCTCCCGGTGTCCTGGCATATGAGGATGACTATGAACCTTTATATTATTGCCAACCTACAAATGAAGTAGGAACAAGTGATGAATATCCCTTCATACTAGTACGAAAATTATCTGTTAATGCGATTACTAAAAAAAAAAGGGCAGCCCGGTGTATGAAGCTCCCGCTATGCAGGGTCCCAAGAAGGATCCATTGTACACAGTCTTACCCTACTTTTTGCAAGAGATTGTTTCCAGGATTCGAAACCGTGACCTTTTGGTCACAAAGCAGCAACTTTACCGTTGCGCCAAGGCTCCCCTTCTGTTAATGCGATTACTCCACAACGAAAAACTTCTAGTGCTGCAAGATTTGAGTGGCCAGTGAAGCATGCACAATAGAGCCCAGAGGACGAAGCATGGTACCTACCGGACTGAGCCTGGAAATTCCCTGGGGAATCTATGGCCGTATTGCAACAAAATCAAGCACAGTGTGGTAATTTAGCCTCGACATAGGCGCGGGAGTGATTGATTCAAACTATAGAGCTGAAATCCTCATAATGGTTTTTAATCACACGGATTTTCCCTATCAGGTCAACCAAGGGGGTTGTTTTGCGCAAATTATTTTTGAGAAAATCCTTATTTCAGACATTTATAAAATCAATAATCTCACTCTAACTACCTGAAGTAATCAAGGTTTTGGCTTAGTATCCCAAAACCAATCAGCAATCTCCTACTCAAAAACGCCCAGGGCATCAAAAGGCGCAAAGAAGCCCAAGGCATCAAAGGGCCGGTGGGATACCCTAGGGGAACCCAGCAATAAGTTTGATTATTATGTTAACTATGCAATTCCTGACCCTCTTTCAGATTTGGAACTTCCTACACCCTCATGGGATGATGAAGAACCCCAACCCACGTAGCAAACTCCACCAATCCTTGCAACACTATTACCAAAGGAACGTCATACTATCTTAACTCATACACATGAAAAAGGGCATTTTCTTAACAATCTTGAGCAAGACCATGCAGGAGCTACAAGCTCAGGGGTCATTGTACTCCAATCCATGGAAAGTACTCATGAAGAATCTGATGATGACTTTTTCAAGCAAATCCAATACATGGCGTTCATTACAAAACCACAACAAGAACCCATTTGGGATTCTTATAATGATACAGATGATGAGTGGTTTAATCCATTTGCTATGGAAGGTGGTGGGGGGCAATCTCAACTCATTGCTACTGGTTTCGAAATGGATTATCCAAGCCTAAGGAGACTGCTAGAAGAAACCCAAGAAGTTTCGAATGATCAGCAACAAGTTTATTCAACAAGGACAGTAATTTCACCCAACAGACCTCCTGAAGATACTGCTACGGGACCTCCGGGTTATCCTTCGGCAAGGGCACAAGCCAAACCATCAAGGCCTCAGCCAATATATGAACAGCAGCCCGCAAAGGCAAAGTTTAAAGGAGGATTAAATAATGAATTATGGACACTTCCCTCAATACAACAACAAGGGGGCGCTATGTTCATTATCCCTGAACAATTAGGCCTTTTTGAAGACGCTTTTACAAGATGGGAATCAATCACTAAGAACCATGTATCTAGCCAAGTCTTCACAGACACCAGGGACAAAATTGAGTACATTGAAAACCTGTTAAAGGAAATTGAAAAAATTATATAGATCCAATGGAGAATGAGTTACCCTGCTGAATATTAAGCCCTTATAAATACCGGTGATGGCCAAACCAGAACATCTTGTCCCAAATGAGAAGGGTATTCTCTGCTGAGGATCTAGCTCAAGGATCTACAAATGTTCAAGATGCAGCATACAGGGACCTTGAGAAATGGTCCTGCGATAATGTCAAGCATATCATCCAGTATATTAATGACTATATGCGGTTGGCAACAAAGACAAGAAG
>JBBMJZ010000089.1:10822604-10832968 GCA_037833815.1 Zingiber zerumbet | reverse complement strand
TTTACCTTTGCTCAGCGTCCGGTCCGATGCTTCCGGTCTTCATGCTGGACGTCCGGTCCACGACCCGTCCAGACTTCCACCCGGTTCGCGACACCAGGATTTTAACCTAGGATTACCGCCCCCTAGGATTTTTGCCCGAAGCGACGACCCGCCAAGACTTCCCGCATAGGGTTACCACTCCTATGACCTAGGGTTACCACCCCCTAGGGTTTTCCTTTGCCTAACCACAGCTAGGACTTTTGCCTAAGAAACCTTAGGACTTTTCTACAAACTTGTTCAACATATTAGTAAACACAACACCTTAACTTTGAACCCTTTGACATAATCGAAACCAGGTTCAATCGTCGGATGCTTCCCGCACCAACATGATTGACATGCATACAGGAGACATGAGGTATTTGGTCTGACGACCCTTATATCCGAATAGGAGGTCTTGGTGAGTACAACTTCTCCTCCTTGTTCAGTTTTCGTATTTCTTGTTATAAATCAGGAGACTGTACTGCATGATTATTACTGATAGTTATATCTTGCTATGCATGTCTGCTCGGTACTCGCTGAGTTCTTGAACTCAATTTGTTGCTTATTTCCTATTTCAGGTTGAAGCTGTCAGGAGGTTCAGTCGCTAGTCCCCGCTCTGTATCAATATGGTTTCCTATGTTTCAGACTTTTGTTTCTTGGTTATGTGAACTACGGACTTGTGATGTGTAGTTATTGCACTCATGTATTCTATAACAAGTTTTTTTGTAATCTGCCCATGTTTTCCACTGCAATGGTTTTTCGTTGTGAGTTGTGCTTTTTCTCATTGTAGTGGAGTAGGTTTTATTAAACTGTATGGTTGTTTAGTCAGCCTGAGGCTGTATTATTATAAACTGTGTGGAATGTTATTTATTTTATTATATATGTTCCAACTGTGTTGGCTGAGAATTGAGAAGACCTGAGGGTTGTGTAGTCAAGTTTCATATTGTCACCGGTATGGGGAGATGTTGCCGAAATTTCACCGGCAGGGGCTCCTCTGAGGCGTGACACAAGTTGATGTAGAGACCAATCTAAATTTACTGCAAGAGATAATAGGACTCTAATAGAGTTTATCTTAGCAATTAGAGTAAAAATCTCTTGATAGTTAATGCCATAAGTCTGAGTAAAGCCTTTAACCACTAGTCTAGTTTTGTACCTTCCAATGCTTCCATTAACTTTACATTTTATCGTAAACACCGAACTAGTTTCTTGCCTTTGGGTAGATCAACTATCTCCCAAGTGTCACTTCTCGTTAAAGTATACATCTCTTCTATGGATACTAATTTCCAACTCGAATAATCCTAAGCTTCCTCTATATGTTCCTTGGAACAAACAAGTATGAAATCTTAGAAGTAAAAGCTTTATGGTTTTTTTTGATAGTCTTTGATAGGAAAGATAATTTGCAATAGGATGATTAGTGCAATTTTGGATACCTTTCCTAATTTCTATAGGAAAATCAAGATCAGGAATAGTAGGTGAATAATTAGACACAATGGGAGGAATCAAAATTAGACATGAGATAGGGTTACTTGAAATTTTGGTGCTAGAGCTCGAATTTTCATACTGGTGTTGTGCAGGCTTGATATTCAAGTCTTTATTTCTCAGATGAAATCTCTTCCTAGTATAAACCTGAAGCTTAGAACTCAGATAACAGTGATCAATTTATAGTATTTCTCCCCCAATCAAGAGTTTCTGATACTAGGCACTAGAAGTAAGTGACCATTTTTAAGATTGTTTGGAAAAATAAAATTGGGAAGTTGGGTAGAAATGTCCCCAAATTGTCTTTTACTTCACTTGTCACACCCCCGAAGAGATTTTTTTGGTAAAATAGGATTTTGTTTCTAAAAATGACACATCCATGTTAACATAAAAAAAAATTATTTGAGAATTGAAACACTTATATCCCTTTTTATTAGACGAATAACCCAAGAATACACATTTTATAGCACATAGTTCTAGTTTTGAACAAAATTGACATGGAACATGAACATAGATAGTACTTCCAAAAGCTTTGATAGATAAATTAGAAAATAATCTTATCTCAGGAAAAAAAATTTAAGACAATCAAGAGGTGTTTTGTATTCCAACACTTTAGTAGACATCTTGTTCATCAAATAAAAAGCTATTAAAATTACTTCACCCGATAAATACTTAGGAATATGCATATAAAACATTATGGCATGTGCTACTTCAAGTAAATATTTATTTTTTTCATTCTGCAATATCATTTTATTGAGGGGTATCTTTACAAGTAGATTAATGAAAAATGACTTTTTCATTTAAAAAATCACCCAAGTGCTCATTAAAATATTTTGTTCCATTGTTAGAATATAAAATATAAATTTTGGTTTAAAATTTATTTTCAATCAGAGTATAAAAATTTTTGAACAAATTTCTCACTTAAATTTTTTATTCATTAGATAAATCCAACATAAATGTGTATGGTCATCAATAAAGGTTATAAACCCTTTTTTCTAGAAAGAGTAGTAATTTTAGATAAGCTCCAAACATCACTATGAATTAAATAAAAAGATTTGGAGACCCCGATAAATCTTTGGCAAATAAGTTGAATAATGAAATTTTGTAAAAATACAAGTTTCATAATGTAAAGAAGAACAATCAATGCCTTTAAACAATTCTAGAAATAAGTTTTTAAGATAAAGAAAACTAGGATGCCCTAGTCTATATTGCCATAGTATTATTTTTCTCAAAGTGAGTTTGAACTGATACTGTTAAAGCTTTGAGCTTTTTTTTATTACTAATAGGTACTTCATCCAAGTAGTAAAGACTTTCAATCATCCTAGCATACCCAATTATCATCCCCGAGTTCTGGCCCTGAATTTCACAATGTGATTCAAGAAATATAATACGATAATTAAAATCTTTAAATAGTTTACTAATAGACAAAAGGTTGTAGGCTAATTTAGGAACATGAAAAACAGAATTGAGATTAATTTTCTCGATTAGTTTAATAAGTCATTTTCCTGCAATAGGTGAACACTACTATCGATTATAATTTTCTCATTTCTAGAAAAAGAAAAATAAGTATTAAATAAGTGAGAGAAACTAGACATGTGATTTGAGGCTCTAGAATTTATGATTCACGAAAAGGAGTTTAAATAAGAAATAGCTTTAGAATTGCTAGGTGCTTGTGCCAAAGAAATACTAGGAATAGAAGATGAGAAGTTGAATTTTATCAGCTTCAAGAATTGATCAATCTACTCTTTGTTAAAGGGACATAAGTCGACTTCATTGAAAGTAGGAATTCAATGATTCTTCTCTCCTTAACAAATTTCCCCTAACTTTAAAGTCAATTCAAAAACATGAGATTGGTTACCCAGGTCAAAATACATCTGACTAACATTATCCCACAACTCTTTTACAACAGGATAGCACATGTAATTGGTACTAATATCCTTCTCCATGGAGTTGACTAGCCATGTCATAACCATGAAGTTTTCAGCGTCCATGTGGCATGCAGTGGATCATTAACAACAGAAGCCTTATTGTCACTTGTGATATAACCAATTTTTCCTTGCCCACGGATATACATTCGGACAGATTATGACCATCGGAGGAAGTTGTCACCATTCATGTAGATGGTGGTGATTTGGACTGAATGAGAATTTGAATGATGTTGTAGGTCTCAGAGGGTTTTATTGTGATAGTGGCAAGGATTGTAGTGGTTTTGGACGTGACTTCTGATAGAGCTACTATAATTTTATTGCTGCTGTATTTTTCTTCTTCTTGCTCTGATACCAAGACAAAAAATATGAGGAAAATAATTATTTCCATTGAACTAGAATAGGTACAAGACTATCCTTTTATAGAGAGAATTTATAACAGAAAAAGAAACTAATGAAAATAAAACTAAATAAAGCTAATATTTGAAAGATTATACTTTTCTATTTTTTTTTCTGATTTATATTTCCTTTATAATATATATTTACATAAAAATGATCTGAATATTTCTAAAATTATGACTAAACTAAGGACTTTAATAACAAAATTTTCAATAAATACATACATCGCATGTGGACAGGAGAGTCCATGGACTTCAAATATGTGATAGGAATGATGTCTCTTCAATACATCCACAATATATATTCCATTGCTTGTGCTTACTTCGAATTTAGTGATAGAACATAGATAAATAGCATAGCGCAGGACCCAATTGTAGTACTAGAAGAGAGGAGTACTTCCACAAATTGTGTCATTCTTGCGGACAATTTCTCCCCAACTTGTCGTCTACATATTTCTCCTAATATGCTCAATCATGCTGCAAATAGGTGATTCACATGTGGGTTTTTAGGATTTCTTTCATGAAATCGTATCCATTTGCGGCTTGGAAAGAAAGCATTTGCTCATTTCTTCTTTTCTACTCTGCATACCTAGTGATATCTCTCTTCATGGTACAACCTCATTTTTTCTATAAACGTTGTAAATAAATTCAATGCATGCTATTGTTGTGTTCCATGGCAACTTGGTTGCTTCTCTATCTCTACAATCAAATGGCAAATTCTTTGCCAAGTGCACAAGAAAATAACCAGAGTCAATTAGGTAATATCTCTTTTACTGCATAAAGTATACCAGAATTATGATCACTTATAGTTGTGAACACTAATAATTCTACATAATCAAGATATCAAATGTTGGTGCACCAAGAAGACATTCTAGACATGTGATCGCTAATATAAAATCAGCAGTATGATCAACTTCAACATGGTCAGAATTATGACGTACTAGTGTTAATGATCTTTAATATGAGAAATACAATAAAACCTAGAAAATATTAGCATCTCATCATCTATAGGAGTTTTCACCATATCAACCAACTCCTACCACCAATTAGTTTACTAATTGACACTTATCAGTGATACTAATTTACCACCATTTAGATTTAGTTTGCCTAAACCATTTGTTGCAATTGTCCACCTACAATTTATCATTCATCACCATGAAAGAATATGGTATACAAAATCCATGGATGCAATTGAGTTCCAACTAGTTTTAAAAGAACAAGTGACTAATTCAACAACGGAAAAGGTCTACAACCAGTTCATTTATAATCAAAGCTAGTGTATCTTCCTCAATGTTTTTACTCAGCTCAATTCTCCCTGTCATTAACTCAAGCCACTCTAAGTTTGTTGGTCGCTGGATTTCTTGCTTAGTAAGCTCAACCGGGCTCTTACTGTCCATATGTTGCCATCTTATGATCTTCTCCTCAACCAACTCTGCCAACCTTCTTTTGCTCAAATATTGGTATCTAACAAAGCCTTCGTAACTTTTATGACAGAAATAATCGTAGAGTGAATCCAAAGATTCTACCATGCAGTCTAAAAGAAGTTGCCCCTGTAAATTCTCCCCTTGAACCAGCATAGTAGCCACATTGCACTTTTCTCTACCTTGCATTCCATTTCTAACTTCTTGTGCTTCATCAGGGTAGTTATTCTGCTTAACTAGTTTGCTGCCAGTAATTGCAGAAAGGTTGCTACTGTGGAGTCTGTTGATGTCAACTAAGGTTTCCGAGTCATCAGTTTCTGCATTCCTTTCTTCCATTTTGGTGCAGTTCTCTGGTGAGTGGCACTCCATTTGCTTGTATCCTAGATTAACAACTCATGCAAATTAAGTTATCAGGGTACCTGACTTTATGAAGGCTACATGATAGCTAAGCGACTATAAGAACCAGAGCAAAGTAGAAATATAATTACAGTTCGTCGTTATTTTAGCATTTGATGGATGCATTTACTAAGTCAAAAAAAGAACATGATTATGAAAGCAACAAGCTCACCTGATAGGCAATTGTGGTTCAGGCAGCAGCAACTATCACTCGAGGCTGAAGCTTCCACAGACGACAAATCAGTTTCACCGTCACAAGAGATAGAATTTAGACGAGTTCTAGATTTTGCATTTTCCTGAAGAAATGATGAGCCAATGATGCATCTCAGCGACAGGATTTAAATGATCTTTCCCTAAAAAACACAGATTATGGATATTCTGAATATAACTTTGTTGTAGTAATAGCTATCAACAAGGAAAGAACACATTCATTAATATGATACAAAATAAACAAAAAGAAACTAGAAAGAAAAAGTCATCAGAAGCATAGATTACAATTTCTGGTATACAATTTTTCAATCTTTTTTGCACTTGTTTAGTTGATAATCGAAACTTATTATCAGAGATTTGCAAAACTACGGAATTTGCTTTTGTTTGGCAGTTTGTGATTGCTTTGTAAATAACCATTGCACCAACTGCAAATTCTAAAGGTCTAATTAAATGCTGGACCTCATATTGAGTAACAACATAAGAATAACTTGCCTGAATATTTTGATTTATTTTTGCAGTCTGTTCATCAGTGAAGGTCTGCTGAGAAAAGTCTAAGTAACCAGCGGAACACAAGTAATTCTTTTCAAAAGAGGAAGTTCTGCTCAGTATTGACAGTGAATTGATTCCCGGAAAACAATCCTCTGTCTGAAAATTGTAGTTCTGCTCAAAATCTCGGAGATGGGAGAGTTTATCCCTTAGATCAACAAGCAGTGAATCTTTTGGAGAAGTGCCACTGATGAGTTTATTAAAGCACTTGTTCCTCTCAACCATGTTCAGTTGACATGTAGATCTTGCAACATGTCTTCTTCCTGAACTAAAAGACAGAAAAATTCTTTGTTTCTCTTTTTTACTTCCATTAATGGACTTTATATCTTCAATCAACTCGTTTCTTGTGTTTCTCTGCTCCTTGGGATGGCTAACAATGGATCCTGCAAATTTTTTACGCATTGGCAACTCCTTTGTGATTCTCTTTTGGCTCAAGAAATCTCCACTAGAGAGTTCATCACATGCAATGTGATGGTTATTGGCAGGTCTCCTTCTGGCTATCATCTTATCCTTATCCAATTCCATGTTCCATGTTTTTGCTTCATTTCCCCTCCCTGTTCTAGTTCTTCCCATCACAAGTGTCCTATTTCCCGAGCTATTGCTTGAAGCACCAGCAATCACATTAGCCTCACTATCTGAAGAATAATTTTGAATCCCTGATGCCAACTGATTTTTTCTTAAAGTTAGATTCTCAGGAGTCCTGTATCTACCGTGGCCATTTCTTGTATTGAAACTTCTTTCTCTGTTGCAAACATTTTGATTTTTCTTGCATCCCTGCATGACTCTCCTTCCTAAACTCTCTTCCCTCGCTTCAAAATTTGATGATGATGATGACGACGTCGATGAACGTCTATACTCATGATCAAGTTCTTCAGGGCACTTGCCATTTACTCTCAAATTCATGACTTCCACTAAACTCCCACAGTTTGTGCAAGAACCAACATGGAGATCATGACTTGAGGCCATATCTGATCCACCTGCAATTTTCACCGAGCTATCAAAGTTGGTAATGCCAAATTTAGAAGCGTTCCTGAACTGCAAACCGGGTTCCAATATCCTTGTAGCAACCTCCCTCAACCGTGCTTTCCTTCTCCTTGGTGATCTCCTTTGACTCTGAATTACTGACGCCACCCTGTGCTGCTCTTCCAAACTCATTTCCAACCGGAACGTATCTTTTCCTAGAGATCGTCGATTCTTCAACAATCTCGTGGTCTTGGGCAGCGTCTTAGACTTTGAACAAACCTTTCGGCTCTCCGCTTGCTTGTGCTCATGGTGAACATTGGGCATCGATTCCAGTCCCATCAGTCGGCCTATCATGGTTGGAGCGCACATTTCCTTCGCAGAGGAATCTTGGTAAGAGCATGAACCTCCACGACTCTCTTGGGATACCTTGGGATTGATTTCACAAAGCTACTAAAGCCATGCCAAGTATCATAAGCCAAAAAAAAAAAAAATGATAACAATAAACTCAGAGTACCGGTAATTGCTTGGCAATGGCGAACTTATCTTGCCCACCAAGCCTCTTCAATGCCCTCTTTGCAGCATTAACTGAGAAAGAAGGAAAACACTAACACAACTACCATGAAGAATGAAAGAGAAAAAAATAGCTAGCTGCGATATCACAAGAGCGTTAACCTGGAGGCAGAAGCTTCCTGGAGAATTGCTTCTTCTTCTTCCAGTCAAATAGATGGAGGAAGATGCCAATACATCCTCCTGGCTTCCTCGTTGGCTCCTTCTCTATGATCGCGAGGGTTGAACCTGAACAAGTATCCCTCATTCTTCAAAATCTTAAAACAGTGCCTTCTTCAGTCGCTTCATTAGCGCAAGCTTGGAGAACAGACTTTACTTAAATAGTTTTTATTTTTTTTATGTTCTCCATTGTTGGTAAGAATGTGTGCATGAGAGAGCGCGAAGCTCATTACTGGCGAAAGCTGTGGTATAGCGGAAAACGTAAGCCTTCAGGCTCAGCATTGGCATCTTTGTCAGGCCTGCGTCCACCTTTGTTCATGTGGCTAAGTGTACCGGCAAAAGACGGACAGTGACAAGTAATAGAAAATAGTGACTTGTGACAGGACGCATCAGTTGTGGACGCAGCAACGAAAGGCCACTCTGGTCGTGCCCTCTCTGTGCCTTGCGGTTGGATGTTTGCTGGTGTCGGTGTGTTGCCGAAAAAGACTTTGGGCAGATTCTTGCAGAGAAGGAACACTAAAAAAAAAAAAGGTTGAGTAAAATAATGAGTTGAGAAAAAGAACTCGATAAAATACAGAGGTTTGTTTGTTCTTTGCATTCAGGAATTTGTTATTTCAGACCATTTTGATTAGGCTGATATTTCTATCCTTGTTCGTGGTCGGTCGATTCTATAAATTTTCTATCGCCTACCGGTTATATCCGAGAAGTACAGACGGATTATTATAAATAATTTGAGTGCCACACACGTTCATTTACATTGTATGAGAATCAAATCCTAATTATTTGTGAAAGTTTGTACAAATTTCAAAGCTTGAAATATATAAACTGAACTATCATTTCCAAATGTACATTTATGTTTAATTCTCTAGATCTTAATTTGAACAGAAATGCGTGAATAGTACGTAGTGTTCTTGTTTGATCTTAGTGAGCAAATTGTTCTTGGCTTTTTCTGTTTTCAAACATGCAGAGACTAATGGATTCATATTAAATCAAGTTGGAACTTAACGTAACAAAAGGACATTCGTTTGCTTATATTATTTTCAGCGTCTCCGTTAATCCATCCCTATGTCAATATGAAAGAGGTAAATCGTAGATTACTACTAGTCATTAGTACACTAAGAAATAGGAAAAGACATGCTCGGACGTACCGAGTAAGTTGAAACTTAATATACCTTGAAATCCTGGGGATCAACCATGTAAGAAGAGTGTCACCTGAGAAGCTAATCGGCTAGGGCCACCTAACCGGGCACACACCCAACCAGGCACATACTTGAGTATTCGGACGGGAATATATAGAGTTGAAGTGGTTCGGCAACATATCACTTTAAGAATATTCCTATTAAAAAATATCTCTAAAAGATTGTACAAGATCTCAACCATGCACTCACTTTGGGAACATCATTTAAAAATTACATAGGACTTTAGTCGTGCACTAACTTTGAGAACATCTCCATGGGGGAACATCTCTAGAAAGATTACATAAAACCTCAATCGTACAATCACTTTGGGAACATTCTCATTCGAAAATATCTCTGAAAAATCAGAGGACTTCTGTCAAGCACTCATTTTGGGAACATTCCCATTCGAGAATATCTCCAGAAATATCACATAGGATTTTAGCTGTGCACTCACTATAAGAACATCTTTGTTTGGAAACATCTTCAAAAAGATCACAAAGGACTGTAGTCGCGCACTCAACTTGGGAGCATCCCTATAACAGATTACACCATGTTACACTATAGGAGCATCCCAGACAAGGAACATCCTCAACATGGTGTGCTCAAGCCACAAAGAACATTCTTACTTGAGAATATCCTTGTAACATATCTATGACATCATTTTATTATGATTTTGATTAACGATTTATATAGTAAAACCATACGGGGTCCTAGGTGTTAGTATGTATACTAAAAGCCTAGCTTTTTGTAAACATTTATTTTAAAATAAGAATCACATTGGTCAATTATCTGTATTTATGTTAAATGTAGTTGTCCATTTAATTTATATTGTAAATAACATGGTGTGTGGTGTCATACAAAAGATCATGTTATCAGTTCCTTATAAATTATAGATAGTAGCTCACGATCAAAATGGAAAGGGGCAAATCATTGAAATGGTCGTTGTGTAATTTGGTATTAGTTTATCTTAACTATAAAATTATACTAGTACACTATGTGTGTATTGAGTAGGATCATTTGAGATAGTTTCTTTTATACTGACTGCATAAAAGAACAAACCTCTGTTATTATGGAAGTGCATACTCTTAATCCTGATATAATAACAAG
>JBBMJZ010000089.1:10715146-10729190 GCA_037833815.1 Zingiber zerumbet | reverse complement strand
GTAGCTGAGTCTCGAACTCTAGATCACTGATTGTTTCACTTGTGGAATTACTAATAAACCTTGGAATTATTTTTAGTATGAATAGAAAAAAGGATATTAACGTAAATTCATTTTAGGCTTCACCAAAGTTAGTTAGTAAAGGGAGGAGATTTTTAATAAAATAGTAAGATGTTAAGCGGAAGAATTCATTATTTTTATTTGATTACATAAAATGATATGACAATGCAATAATTTTAAGTTTTACATAAAATAGTTTTAGCTTAGTTTGGCTCATTCAATAGCTTGATGATCGAGTCAAGCCCGTTGGTCCATTTGGCCTTTACTACCCACCCTACATTCCTCTGACTTGCTCAAAAGATAAACTCACACAATTCCCTTTAACTTGGTCCGAGGATAAACTCACAATTCCCTTGACTCATCCAATCTATATGTCCATCCGAACCATACTTCTCAGACCCATTCAATCAGTTCTAAACTTAGGCCAGTCAATGTTGTAAACATTGAATTGTATTTAACAATAAGTGTTAGACATTGTGCACAAATGAGAAAACAACGGACAATTGTGAGAAAATATCATAATAAGGAAATTTTAGATCCTAGTTAGCCCAAGAATATTCAACAATTAGTGTGGTGATTGGCACCTAAAAAACTGAGAATAGCTCAATAAGCACTGAAGTTCAATACACAATTAACTTTTATTCCAAATGTATAAAAAGTTTCTCACAACGTTGTCTATAAGCAAACCAATGATCCACACCTTATTTATTAACTAAGCATGCATGTACATCAAACTTCACATTTCTCTGAAACAAATCTTTTTTTTTTTCTTTCTCATAGGTCTTCAGAGCCAACCAAGGCAAGCAAGAACCTCATGTAATCCCCCGAGGTATCATCAATTACATCAGCTTTTAAGGTGGTTTTATATTGGATCTTATACTCCTCTTTGATCTTCCTCAAATCAATTTCTGCTCGTGCAACAATAGCTCTCGTAAGAGAATCTTCATCAGTTCCAAGCCCGACAACTGATGTTCTCACAACCTGCACAGAATGCACATAGTTTAGCATCAACACTTTGAAGTGCTCCTATTGAGTGTAATTAGGTTTACCCGAGCAAAGTGTTTCTCTGGGGATGCAAGACACCAGATAGCAGTTTTCAGCACTCTTGTGAACTGACTTTTATCAATGACTTCAATGTCCTGTATCATAAACACCACAAACAATTAATTGTATCAAACAAAAAAAGGAGCAGCTTTAAAAAAATGAAGCTCCCACTATAATGGGTTCCGAAGAAAGGATGAGTCACATTGGATCTATTATACATAGTCTTACCTTACCTTATATTGCTAGAGGTTGTTTCTTCAACTCAAGCTTTCTTTTTATAATCATTGCAAAATGACAAGGGCAATATACCAAAAAACATGGTTAATAATTAAGATTGACCAAAAGACACCAGACACCATAATCATTATTTTTTTATAAAAAATATCCTTGATTACAGGAATAAGGGCGCTAGTTATTTTACAAAACCACTTGCAGTCAGATTTTTCAGACACGAAAAAATTTCGTTTCTGTGCTTATGGTATCTACAAGTTCATAATGGTTTTTTTTTAATGGACAAGCAAATCTGGTTGCTCTTGGAAATTTGGCACAAAATGGAGCACAAGCTCATCTAGGAAATAGAAATACCATTAATCTTGAAAAATGAACAAAATAATTTTAAAAATTAATAATTGAGAATATCTAAGAACAAAAATAAAAAAGCATCTATCTCCTCAAAATCAAGTATATCTTAAATAGAACTAAAAATATTTCTTCCAAATAGAACTCAGAATATTACATCCAAATCATTTCAAAATGACAAGGATTTCTAAACAATTTGAGACTGATCACACCTAAAGTTGACTAATTGAACCTGTGTTAGCAACAATTTGGTAAAATTTTCATAATGTATTTACATAAATTCTATCTGTTCAGATTAAACTAGACTACTAATTGTATTGTTTGCAACACAGGTGCAATTTTAAGACGAAAAATATATTGAAAACTCCATAACTGAAGGGATCATTTCTAAGGACCAAGTCTATGCATTCTTACCATAACCTATTATTCTGCTTCAACCACTTCACCAACTTAGTTAAATGACCATCTGAACCCCAAAATGTTCAATTTTATGATTAAAGAAAGACTTCAACATTGCATTCTGCCTCGTATAATGTCTGTATCTTTTAATCAAAATTCTCAAGAGGGGGATTCTCCTAAATTAGAGGTTTTTCTGCTTCACTAATGTTGCATGGACCATGGAGCACAATGACAAGAGAGAATGAAGAAAGCATCAAACTATATTGACAAATATACAGAGAATTCAAATCATTAACTACGAATGATCTTATTGATGTGATAAAAAAATCATATAAAGAGAACTAAGTTATTCTGTGTTTGATTAGTACCTCAACAATGTGTTTCCCATAATTCTCAATATAGTGCTTGAATGTTTCCTCAAGTTGTGACTTGTTTCTTGTGCTAAGTATGCGAATAACATCATCATTGCCTACTTGATTACTTTTGACTGCATCAGAGAGCTGAGCTGCTTCATGCTTAGCCAACTCGCTGTCGACATGATCACCAGGATACCTATAAGATGTAAGCAGACACACCAACAACTGCAGAAACAAAAATATTTGCCCAGTCAGAAATACAAACAATCACAAGCCACTAGTCCTAATTAGTTGAGATAAATTGCATGAATCTCATGTCGCCAATGAACCCAATGTACCACAATATTGCTTAACTTCTATGATGATACAGCCCTCCCAGATCAGAGATGTCAAATTATACATACTAACATTGATGATGTTTTCAAGAACTTCCTTGGATAAGATAAAATAGTACCTTGCTGAGAGGTTGTACCGTGGAGAACCTGTGAGCAACTTCTTCCTCGATGGAGGAAGAATAAAGAGAGCAATATGCCTTCCTCACAGCAATCAGATGGTCAGGTGATGAAGCACATGCAACCTCTATGATCACCCAAAGATCGCTGTCCCCTTTTCTTTTAAGTGCCTCATTTGTCAATTTGGCATCCCTTTCTGCAGGGTCCATCGTCCATAGCATCACTGCTTTCTGTAGAAAAATAATAAATAAAAGATAATTTGTTTGTATATATGGTTCACGAATTCTTTTTATCTGATTTCAGAATATTCTTAAATTCACCAAATATTTTTTCAAGCCATGAGAAGCTTCCATCCATTAAATAAAGTAGTTAAGAAATAAGTCCTATTATTAGTGATTGTCAGAATGAGAATTTGGTGTCGAAGTCTCGATTCAATAGCTCTCAAATAATTGCTATTGTTGATAACCATGGCACAAAAAATAAATGATTTAGATTCTTGTTTAAGCATTGGAAGTACAAGTGGTATCAAATTGTTTGTTAAAAATCATCAATAATTAAGTCTAGTCAACCCTTCAAATGATAGTTCAAGAAATTAAACAGTTTTTTTTTTAAGGTTATGAATTTCAGAACAATTGCTTTTTAAAAATATCATCTGTAACATACTGCAGATGAGACCAAGATAGGTGGGACCAGAGAGCGGGTGACTGAAAGGAGCATTAACATATCAAAGATGCACACTAAACAACAAAATAAAGTCTTTCAAATAAATTCTAGTGGTATTGCTTACATTTTGAAAAGATGTTCAATAAAAGCATAAGTCGCAAAACCAAGATATAAATTTGAATTAGATAAAGGATGTAGCACATACAAAGCAAACTTGATGATGAATCAGGCATGAATAATCTCGACTACCTCAATGATGAAAGGCTATAAAGTGTATTATCTCGAAGCAAAACTGTTTGAGATTTGTCAAGATGTTGAAGTTTGATGAATTCAAATTGTAAGATTAATGAAAAATACATATATCAAAAAGAATTGAATCTTTCAACACCATATTGTCATGGGGGCAAAGGTCAAACAAACCAAAACTAAATAATGCACTAAGGTGGGTTCCACCTTACCAATGTACTAAATGGAGAATTTTATCTATCCCTTTGGCCATTTATAGAGAGTTCTCATGAGATTCTCCCCTAATCCAATCTCACAAAGCTACAAAACCTGCACAGATATTTGAAGTCTATGGCATAGTTCAACCCTGAAAGCATTGTCCACAACCTGCTCAATTGATCACTTCTTCCTATACCCTCAACCTCATTACATATTGCCCAGCTCATGTACCCCAAACATGCAAGCAATCATACTATTTAAGCATAGTACAGAAGGGGTCAACCATTGCAAAGCAATTGGGAATTTGGGTACAGTCAGCCTTCACCCTGCAACATGATCTCTATCTTATGACTGTAGGATAAAAGGGACCATGTACCCTACCTATGGAATTGTCAACTATAGGGGGTTAGGGAATCTTCATAACAATGTAAATATAATGTACAAGCTAACACACCCTGGACATCTGATGTCTATCATAATTACTTAAGAGAGAGGAATGTTGGGAAATTCCAAAAATTGCTAATTAATAATTATGATCAGAAGTAGCAAGCTAATGATGAATCATGAATAGTGTCCCCTCGGGACGGTCTAGTGGCTAGCGCAGAAGATGTTGCCACCATGAGGTCTGGGATTCAAATCTCGGCAAAGCCGAGATAAATGCCTCCCTTATGTGTTAGTCATTATTCCAAAAGCTAGTAGCCACCCATGATTTACCTCCTCCGTGTTGGCCCTGGGACGGGTTGGCGGGGGCACTGGGGGCGAGCGTATTCGCCTTTTGCCACCATGAATAGTTCAGTGATCTTAGAATTGTGAATTGTATCAAATTGTGAATCATAAGGATCATATTAAACATATAAATAAGTCAAAAAACATACCTATCTAAAACTTGTAAAACTATACTATTTAACATTATAATATGATTAGCATAGTGCCACAACCACACACAATGTTTTATAAAAAATGAAAGTATGAAAATGAAGTACTCAAACTTGGAAGCAACATAATCATTCATGAAAATAAGTCAATCCTAATAGCAAGTGAGAGTTACTAAACTGCCAAAGATTAAATGCATACTGTTAGATTAATTTTCTCAAATCCAAAATATCTCCAATTTTTTTTTTCAATTTTCCACTATCTAAAGAAACAAAATAGAGTTGGATGAATCAATGTGGAAAGGATGAATTAAGTTGTCAATCTAAATTTAATCTGAACATTGAACACAACAATAACTTGCTGCCTGTCTAATGGTAATGAAATCTGAATATTCTGGTATTCTGGTAGTAATCTGGAAGTTGGAAACTGGATTTTCTAGTATTCTGGTTATGCTAAGTACATGCAGTGGAACTTGGATATTGGAGTGAAGACTATGATAAAATATTGGACGCTGGAATAAGGATGCATGGTGTGTTGCTGATCTAGCAAAGGGATCTAGTTAAGGGCAGGTCCCTGGCATGTGGACATGCAGTTGGTTGTTGAAGACATACGTGGAAGGCAGCCAACTGCTGAGGGATGTCTGTTGCTTGAGCTAGAATCTGGAAAAGCAGAGTAGTCTACAATGAAGGTCAGAGTCGATGATCTAAGGCATTCAACCACCTCAAGCTCGCCCGAGGAAGACGTCGCTGAGGAAGCCATCCACTAAGGATGAAGATGTTATCGACAAGCTGTGAGGATAGGAAGCTAATGGGCGATAGGTCAAAGAGGACGCTTCATCAAACACAAAACATCAATGAACTTTTTATCCCTTAGTGTGTTATCTAATATTTACTCATGGGTTTGCTTAGTCAATTCTGATTCAGATGCACAATTTACCTCTGAATCTAATCAAATCAGACAATTCAAACTGCAAATCATTTGATTATGATAATCATCTTGTAAGAAAAAGTTTGAAGTCTAGACTAACCACCCTAGTTTGATTACAAATCTTGAGTAAACTAATCTTTTTGAAAGAGGATATATATTTTACACAAGGAAGAAAGCTAAAGAAGCTACAAGTCTGCTAAGTGATGCTAGACTTAATGGAAATGTGAATGCAAATGACTCTAATGGAAAGGTTGAAACGTCTCACAATTCAAAAATTAAGGCAAGTGGTTTAATTTATATTGAATCACACCTTTCAGATCATGTGAGTACTATTGGACAGTGCCACGTTTTGCTAATTTTTGAATTAACCTTTTCATCTGTTGCCTTAATGGACATGTTAATGGCAAGTTAACGATCCGCTTCCTTAACGGATGTGTTAATGGTGAGTTGATGAGACTTTGATGATGATAATTAATGTCCAGCCAAGTGATTGGAGAGCCATGGATATAAATTCACTTCCTCAATCTCCTTTTCCAGCAAGTAAGCAATCCTTCTTTTCTTGTTCCTCCTCCCACCTTCCATGATAACAAATTAAAATAGCAATTTTTTATTGAGTGTTATAGGTGGTTTAGCCATTCTATTCAAACTTCTAAGCTACCATAGAAGGGATAAATCTGTCTCAAGGAGACTATCATAAGCCTCGGTTCATCCAAGAAAAAGCTGCCCTTGCCGACATCCAGAAGTCAGCGCTTCACAAACTATATTTCAATGTTGTTTAAACAATCTTAAAACTGTATATATATATATAGAATTGCTTGAACAATCTTAAAATATATTTGATACTTGAAATAAAGTATTAACATTGAATTTTGTTCAGAGATGGCAACTAAAAGTTTTGAAAACCAGACTACTCAACCTATGCAAGTCCCTTCTGCCTTGGCTATGGAAATTCCAATTAACCATGGGGAGAAACCCATGGAGAGAAATTAGAGAAGTTCAGAGGGTTAAATTTCAAATGGTCGCAGTAGAAGATGCTCTTTTATCTCATCATGTTGAATCTAGTTGGGTTTTTGATGGAGGAAACTCCTAAACTGGCTAAAGGTGAAACTGATGTCCAAGCTGTCAATGTTGTGAACACATGGAAACACTTTTGAGTTATTACTTTGGAACTACCTTCTGAGTAGCTTTGCAGACTCGCTATACAATGTATATAGCACATTAAAGATGGCTAAGGAATTTTGAAACTCCCTTGATTGAAAATACAAAACTGAGGATGTAAGAGCCAAGATGTTTGTTGTTAGCTATTCTTGGAATACAAAATGGTGGACTCTAAAACCGTTATTAGTCAAATTCAAGAGCTTCGAGTAATCTTGCATTAGATGTATGATGAGGACATGGTATTGAGTGAAATGTTTCAAGTTGCCACAGTCAATCAAAAATTGTCACCGCCTTGGAAGGACTTTAAAAAGCACTTGAAGCACAAGCGAAAGGAGATGAATGTCCTTGTGTTGTGATGAATGTCCTTGTGTTGTGGGCCAGTTCTTGAGGAAATTCCTGAGATGGAAAGCCCTCTGAGACATTGTCAATGGGTAGAGAGTGCCATGCAAATTCCAAACTCATGGCAGTCACTAGATTGTCTTCAAATTTGAAACTAAAAAGCAAGGGGCAGAGTCTAATTGGGGATCCCTATGTTGTATTTGGCTATCCTATATGCTCTTGGTGCAATCAAGCTCCAGGGTTTTGATAGATGATAAATATATTTGATCAATATATTTGAGTGTGTAAGGTTGACATAGAGTTGGTCCAAGCAGATCAACAGTGATCAAATGCTTGGAAGTTGGTAAAAGTCCAAGTAGGTCAAGAGTGATCAAATGCGATGCTTGACAATAGTGGTAAAAGTTGTAGTAGGTAAGGGAGATCAGATGTTAGACAAGGCGTAAGATCCAAGCGTTCAAGGGGGGCAAGATGATTGGCAAGAGAAAAACTATAGAGAAGTGACTCTAGTAAGAGAGAAGTCTTGGAAGAGTGAACTCTAAGTAAGAGAAAACCCTAAAGAAGTGAACTCTAATGAACCCTAAAGGAGTGAACCCTAAGTAAAGAGAGTCTTGGAGGAGTGAACTTCCTAATAAGTCAGGTAGACTAAATACGAGGCATACGAGGCAAACTTAGAAGGTCAAGTATGTTGGTGCAATTAGCCTTCAGAGTTTTGATGTTTAACGAGCAACATGAGTTGACCAAGTTAATAAAGGTGTCCAAAGCAAGTCAAGGTTAATTATATGTTGAAGTAAATAAAAAGTCTAAGTAGGGTGGTAGTTTGGGAAGAAGTCCTGACAGGTCATGTGAGGTCTCGCGAGGGTTTAAATTGTTAACATGAAATTTTTGCGCTTCGAATGTTTAAATTAGGAATTTATTTTTTAAAAAAAAAAGAAATTAAATGTCAGCTCGATGTTCCGGTGAGAGTGTAATTGGGTGATAAGGGAAAACTGGGACTAGCCCACAAACAAGGTTAAGTAATATATGTTTCATGTAGATGCTATTTAAAGGCTGAAAGTAGGGCATAAGTTTTAAAGAAATTGGGGACTCTAAAAGCATGAAAGAACCCTAATTTGGATACATGCTCTTAGTTTCATGAGCCAGTTGATGGGCTTTGGACTTACTATCAGAACTGAACCCCAAATATAAGTGGAGAAAAAGGGAGTTCTGCCCGGGGGGAGGGGACGCGAGTCCCCCTTGGACGAGAGCTTCCGACAGCATCGGTGGGATTGAAGGCTCTCGATCCATTCCTAAGCCGGGCTTGCTCCTCCAATCTGAATGAAAGGCAAGCACTATTCATCTGTTTTTTTTTGTAAGCATGAAGCTATGGGGTAGGAGGGAGGTTTCTTCGAATGGAGTGAGTGATTCTTTGTGAGGTTGTGCGGATTTAGATGCTTCGTTTGATGGATTGAGGACCTTGGGTGAGATGGAGGAAAATCTTGCAGAGGAAAAGTCTTTTGGATCATAACTTGCTTCCCACCGGATTCTTGTTGTGATTCGCTGTTGTGATTTTCCTACGATGATTCCAATGTGTGCATGCTTAATCATGTTGGATGGATATTTTGGATTTGATTCTGTGTTTTTTTTGCTGATGAATCTGGTGTGTGCTTGCTAAGTCTTGTTGGCTTGGTATTTTAAATTTGATTTAGGGAATTCCTGCTGAGTTCACCAATGAGTTGTTTAATCATGCTAGCTTCGCATTTCTGTGGCCAAATTCTGGTAGAATGTATTTTGGTTTTTTTAATGTTAATGCCCTTACCTAGTTCTTTGAGTTAGTTGTGGATTTCTGGGATAGGTTTCGTAGGTTTTAATGTGATTCCAATGTGGTTCATGCTTCCCAATGGTGTTTTCAAATTTCTGGACAGATTTGGTTGATTGGGAGTTGATTCGATGTTCTTGATTCCTCAAGTTAGCTGTGGTTTCTGGACAGATTTAGTAGGTTATAATGTGATTAATGAGGTTTTTGTTTCTTAAGATGGCTTCGGATTTTCTTGACAGATTTGAGGATGGTGAATTGTTTTTGATGTGTTCTTACTTCTTGTGATAGCGTCGGATTTTCTGGACAGATTTGAAGATGGTGGATTGTTTTTGATGTGTTATTGCTTCTTGTGGTAGCTTTGGAATTTATTCATTGGACAGATTTGGTAGGTGATGGATCAATTTGGATGTTGTGCTCGCTTTTTCATGCTAGCTTGAATCTTTGGGACAGATTTGGTAGAATAGGAATTGGCGTAGTTTAAGTAGCTGTTCTTCCCTTATTTTCTCAAGATACTTAGATTGTATAAGCACTGCTTGAAGTTTTAAGTAGTTTTTTTTATGAAAGATAGTATAGGAACTATGCATGTTTACTTGTGAGGTATGATATGATTGAGTCATGTTCTTATATGGATAACTAGATGGATACATGCAAGTGTGGTGACAGTACATGATCGGTGCCCCAGGATGAGCTCCAGAGAGGGCCTTCCAAACATGAATGATGATGCAATGAATGTTGGCTTCGGCTATATGATTATAAGTTCTCCTAAGAGGTACCTCTAAAGTTTATGATCATGGATCAAATGAATGTGCCCTAATGATAGTTACCACATTTGTATCCTAATCATCTCCTACAAGGTTATGTATATGTTTTCCTCCATGCGTAAATAAGGTCATGTCCCATGTTTCTTTGCTTTATTATTCGTTTCATGTCCCCACTATTCGAATATGTTTGCCGGGTCTGTAGACTCACTATGTGGATGATGCAGGTGAGGAAGACACCACCAAGGATATGATGGGAGACGCGGAGGTGGAGTAGCTGAGGAGATGAGATAGAAGCATGGCACAGTGTCCGGGACCCTAATAGCATGTCATGAGCTTTTGTCCGCTGATTCGTCGTGTAATAATTGAGGTTGGGATTAGTCTTTGGCTAAAGCTTGGTAGAAAATTCATGAACTTCCTTCAAGGGACAAATGTTAAAGTGTTGAGATTTATAGGTTATGCAAAGTTTTCCTTGAATCCGGATTGTTAGATCGAGACGCACGTGAGAGGGAGGAGGTGATCTAGCCGCACCTTCCAGTACGGCTACCTTGTTATGACTTCACTCCAGTCACTAGCCCCGCCTTCGGCATCCCCCTCCTTACGGTTAAGGTAAATATGATTAGTAAGTAATACAACTCTCATAACCCCTAATAGAAGAACTGACCCAAAAATGCTACAAGAATATCATGTGTTGGTCCTGGTAAATCCATTACATATAAAATGTCCACAAAAAAAAATAAGTCAAATCATGACTTTATTAAATAGTCAAGGAAAAAGGTTTATCCAATTTCCTGCACCAACATGAGTTTTCTATTTTTTTTATGGAATATAATGAAGGCATCCACTGTGCTCTGTGGGAATTATATGTTCTAGGCATGAGTAAGGAGTCCGAGTTGTTTCAGTTGGTATCAGAGCTTGCCGTTCTAAAGGACAGTGTATGCATGCAATCTCGTCAACGACTCAGATACTTCCGCCTTCAAGTCTGTAAGATTTTTCTTTAAAGTGATAGTTATAAATTCCACTATGTTTATGCTTACACACGAGTTAGTGATATAGGTATTTTGGATATATAGGATTATGGCTGCCAAAAGAAACAATGGTGATGTTGGTGGATAGAACAATCAATTTTTGGTTGGACTCACAACACTCTTTCAAGAATAGAGTCAAATTCACAGGGAACAAATTCGTTGCTGCGAGTTAGGGAAAATGAGTCTGCACTTGGCTGCCCTACTGCTAACCCAGTGTACAGACAATTTAGATAACTAGGACCGATGGAATTCAAATTGATCCGATAGTTGTTGAAGGGTGGATACGATCGTTGGAGATGATCTATGATTTTATGCAGCTCGCTGATGTAGACAAAGTAAGGTGTGCGATATTCATGTTACGCAACAATGCTCATATTTGGTGGGAGGGTGCCCGTGTTGTCATGAACCTGGCTACTCTGACTTACGCCAGTTTTAAAGAAGAATTCTATGGGAAATATTTCACAACTGATAACAGAGCCAAATTAGCAAGAGAATTCCTAGAGTTTCGTTAGGAAAGCATAAGGCTGATTATGTCAAGAAATTTAAAAGAGGACGGTACTTTGTGCCCTTGATTGCGGGACAATCACAAGAGGAGCTGAAACATTTCATCGAAGGGTTGAGTGTCGTGATCCAACATGGCATTAGATTGAGCCGAGTTACCACCTTCAGGGAGGCAGTCGATCAGGCATTGATGTCTGAGAGAGACAGAAATGAGATGATAAGAGAAGCACAAAATAAGAGAGCAATCTATCAAGGAAGAGAACAGCAAGGGCCGAGTAGCAAGAGGACTTTCCCTACTCCGATTCAAGGGAAGCAGTAGTAGAATCAGACTCAGCAACTGCAATGACCTCAAGGGCCATGAGTAGTTGTCGACACTACCCCCAAGGCCGACAACAGGGTCCCATGTCCCAAGTGTGGAAAATCTCATCTTGGTCGGTGTTTGATAGGTTCAAATATTTGTTTCCTGTGTAAGAAGCCAGGACACTATGTCAAAGATTGTGCACAGAACAAGGAACCAACTAAGGGAAGAGTGTTCACTATGACTCAGGAGCAGGTGGATCTGGATTCTGCCATCATCACATATATGATCTTTATTGCCAACTTGCCTGCTCAAGCACTAATAGATTTTGGAGCTACCCATTCCTTTATATATGTGGCAAGTCACAAAGCTGAGCATTACACATGATAGAATGGTTATGGGATATAGTGTTTCCTTACCTTCGGAGGAAGAATTGCGCAGCAATAATATGGTAAAGAATTGTAGGATGCTAATGTAGGACCATACTGTATACGCTTAATTTTTTGTCCTAAACATGATTGACTTTGATGTGATCTTAGGAATGGATTGGTTGACTCAGTATGAAGCTATCATCGATTGCAAACAACGGACTATCAAGTTGAAACTGCCCAACAATGAGTCCTTTGTGTTCGATGCAACACCAAAACCAAATCCACCTTACATCATTACAGCATGTAAAGCCCAATGTATGATGAGTAAAGGGTGTGAGGGTTTTCTGGCAAACATCTTCGTCCATTCAGAGATAGACCGAGTCTGGATGAAATTGAAGTGGCACGGGACTTTCCTGAGGTGTTTCCGGATGTCATTTCGGGGCTACAACCAATTAGAGATGTGGAGTTTGGGATCGAAGTGATGCCGAGAACTGCTCTAATGTCTAAAGAACCATACAAGTTGGCACCTACAACAATAAAGGAGTTAAAGAGCAACTTCAAGAGCTGTTGGACAAGGGTTTTATCAGACCAAGTGTGTCACCATGGGGAGCACCTGTGTTGTTTATTCGTAAAAAAGATGGGACAATGTACCTATGCATTGACTACCGAGAGCTAAGTCAGGTTATAAGTGAAGAATAAATACCCCCTCCTTGATTTGAGGACGGGTTATCATCAGCTAAAGGTGAAAGACGATGACGTCTATAAAACTACATTCAGAACTTGTTATGGTCACTACGAGTTCCTAATTATGCCATTTGGGCTAACCAACGCTCCAGCAGTCTTTATGGACTTGATGAACTAGATTTTTTAGCTATACCTGGATCAATTTATCATTGTCTTCATTGATGATATATTAATCCACTCAAATAGCCAAGAAGAGCATCGACAACACTTAACTACGGTTCTGCAGATTCTGAAAGATAGACGCCTGTATGCGAAATTCGGTAAATGTGACTTCTAATTAGAGCAGATTGCGTTCTTAAGACATATCATTTCAAGAAAAGGTATAGAGGTGGATCCCACTAAAGTAGAAGCAATTCAGAATTGGATTACTCTAAGGAATTCTATTGAAATCTGAAGCTTCCTAGGGCTGGCAGGTCATTACCAAAGGTTCATCCAGAACTTTTCATGAATTGCCTTGCCCCTAACATCTTTGACCAAGAAGGGGATAAAGTTTCGATGGGCTGACAGATGTGGGAAGTGTTTTGAAGAGTTGAAAGAATAATTAATGATAGCGCCGGTGCTTGCAATTCCGAGTGGTACAGGCAATTTGTAGTGTGCACGGATGCATCCAATAATGGTTTAGGAGCTAAGCTAATGCAGAATGATAAAGTAATCGCCTATGCTTCTCGTCAGTTGAAGGCACATGAGCAAAACTATCCTACGCATAACCTAGAATTAGTGGCAACCGTCTTTGCCTTAAAAATTTGGAGACATTATCTTTATGGCAAACGTTGTGAGATCTTACCACAAAAGCTTAAAATATTTCTTCACGCAGAAACAACTAAATATGAGACAAAAGCGATGGCTGGAATTGGTGGAGTATGATTGCAACATTAACTACCATCCGGGTAAGGCGAATGTAGTGGCAAACGCTCTGAGCCGCAAGTTCGCGAAGTTGTAGCAGTTGACAACCCAACACTAGTTGATATCAGAGTTTCAACGAATGAGTCTGGAAGTGTTACGACCGAATGCACAATCCAGCTTGGCAACACTGACAGTTACACCAAATCTACTCGACCAAACTCGGGTGGATTAAGCATCTGATCAGCAGTTGATCGAATGAAAACACAGAGATAAGGTTAAGGGTCATACCTTGTACACGACCGTTGATGGAATTGTGCGAAATAAGGGTCAAACTTGGGTGCCAAAGTCAACTCACTCAGAGAAGACATTATGACTGAGGCACATACCACCCACTTTATTCACTCGGGAGCACGAA
>JBBMJZ010000089.1:10543446-10577329 GCA_037833815.1 Zingiber zerumbet | reverse complement strand
AGGTGATACCTATGCCCGCAATAGGATGTCAGAAATCCATCTGAGTTGCAATATCCAACATTGACCAAATAATAACAACCTAAACTAAGGACACTAGTTAAATTAATAAATGCAAGTATTCCATAAATTTGAAACTCTGTCATAATTCCAACTTCAAAGTAAAAAGTATTTGTTATTTACTTTAGGGACTTTAAGACTAGATGGTTTATTGATGGCATCACGAAGTACCCGACCTTCATGCAGGTAACATATATGAATTGCATTTGTGGGCAACACACTCCCATCACATGTGTTGCAATTCCCCTCTTTCTTGTGCGATAACGTTGTTTTTCTTTTTTAGGGGTGTCACTTGGATAGAAGTACCGTCTAAAGCACCTAAACAACCCTATAATAATTTTTAATTATAGTAATTAGAGGTAATTATTAGAATTATAGTTTGAAATAAAAAATACAATTAAACTAAAGAATTATAGGTGATTAAAAAATTCTTACCTTAAATGGTTTCCATCTATCTTCTTCACCGTCATCACGTACCGGTTCAAGTTTCTTGAGCAATATGTTGTGCAGTTGTAAAATTGCTCGAAGACAATGATTGAAATGACGACTCACTGTCTTCCAACCTCGTTTAAAAAGCGGACTCGTCGTTCGATTATTTTTATGATGTGCTAACACATAGATAAATAACGCCACAATTTCATCAATGGTGGCATTTTTTGTGTCTTTTAAACCCCCAATGTCTTGTACCATATCACACAATATCCTGAATGTACTCCTATCCATTCGAAGTTCACTAATAATACTTATTTCATCGCTCTCTATTGTAAGGCTGAACATCCATTCCACACGCGCAATCCGTTTGCCCTCTCTACTTTTTATTTGACGAATCCTTCTTCGACGATATGCAAGTATTGCAATTTGAGAAAGTACGACAACCAAACAAACCATGAGGATTCCATACATATTCCACAAAGTGCACATTAATCTACAACTTCTATAGTTAAACGGTGGTTGTGCCATGTTTATTTACATCACATAACAACCGATGTCACCAATAATAAATCAAAACCAAAACCATACAAAACAACCATTCTCTATAACCATCGTCTTCATATCAAACATATTCATCTTACAATTATCCAAAATTAAACTCAACACAGGCAAGCAGAGAGAGCAGAAGTCATTCACTTAGGAAAAACCATAATTCCAAAAGACCATTCATAGCATCCGATATCACATAAACGTTGAACAAAAATAAATAGATCAACTTATAGCTGAAAAGAATAAATAGATTAACTCACAGCCATGCCTAAAATAATAAACAGATAAACATTATTTAGCACCAAAAAAATATACACACCATACACGACCTAAAGGAATTTCCGACAAAAATTCCCTTCTTCGCAAACACTATCATTACTAGATTTTTGACTAGAAGTCTTGTATGAATTCTTCATATAGCAACTTCTTCAAACCCTAAACTCCCCTCTTTAACAATCTTGGTTTGTCCCAAAATCAAAAGGCCCCTCCTTTCGACGACAGCTTCAGTTCGGACAAATCTGGGATGGGATCGTGAGGATAAGGAAGGAGGAGAATAAAGTAGGAGAAAGGAAGAAAAATAAGAAGAGGAGGAAGAGAAGGGGAAGGGGGTGGAGGAGCTCGGAAAGCCGGGAGGAGGAGGAGGAGGAGGAGGAGGAGAAGAAAGGGTGGAGAAAAGAAAAAGGAGGAGAAGAATGGGGAGGAAGAGGCGCGAGCGGATGGGGAAGAAGAGGGGCAGAGAAGAAAAGGAAAAGAGAAGAAAAGGAAGGAGGCGGGGGTTGGGCTGTTAAAAAAAAAAGGAGCAGGAATGAGTTTAGTGATAATCTAGGGGGTGGGAGGGTTATGAAATCAGGGGTATCAAACCGATATTTTGATTCCGATTCTCGTCTACCAAGCACTAGGAATGGGAATAAAACAAATTTCATTCCCATTCCAGCCTCCTAAACCTGCCTACCAAGCACCCCCTAAGTATTCTTCTTTTATACTTCTTCCTCGTTTGTTATTCTTGTGCTATTCTTCTCATCATCCTTGTCTGCTCAATCTTCCATTAGATTTCACTATCTTGATGCACCACCATGGCCAGGTGATTGTTACTCATGTAGTCCACCACCTCAAACTTGTTTGTTTGCGGATGATGGTGGGATTTCTCTCTCTTATTTGCACAATCACGCATGAACCCATATCTACTGGTTTCAAACTAGGTTTACATAGTTCAACTTGTGCTCACTTCTGGTTGTTGTATGGCTCAACACGGATATAGCTCATTTTGTCTAGTGATTGAAACTAGTAGTTGATCTAATTTTTAACTCTTGGTTACTATGTGATCTTTACTGTCAGTTTGTCCATTGTAATATCGAATTGTGAACAAATGGTTTCATTATGATTCGTAACATATACAATAGCTTGTTTTCCTTCTTACACTTACAAATTTTGCATTCCTACTTTATTAATCTTACCGCAGATGATTTTAAGAATCCTTATGGGTAAATCCTCACCTCAGGAATTGACCATGTTGGATCCTTTCATATATTTGTTAAGGCATTTCCTTTTTTTTTTTTTTTTTGAACTCTAATGTATTTTTTTTATATTAGACAATGGGGAAACACATATTAAGCACCTAGTGCAGATTCTGTCAGCTGTTATTGATTGGATTGAGCCGCCTAACATAGTCTCAGGAGCATTACGTGGGGGGCGAAGTGAAAGGTCCTTAGCTTTCTTATTTTACTGAATGAGCTTGCAAGTTGCAACCATTGTCTAACATATATAATTGCACTATGCAGTGAGATGATTGATGGTTTTCATGTATTACTTTCCATGGCAACCATGACTACAACTGTGCTTTTTGATAATCTTCTTAGGTCTTTAAGGTCAGTTGTTGCAACCTTTTATCTGTATTATCTGGAGTCATTGCATATAAACTTGTCTATTTAATGTAGCTGCATCTAAGATATCTTTATTTATTTGCAGACCTTTTGGTACAATTCAATTATTGTCTGCCTTGACTAGTGAAATTGTTAAAACTCATGCGAGAAGAACTGATGATGATCAAACATGGACATCAGAGGCTCTTGATATTCTTTTGGAGATATGGACCCTCATTCTTGGGGTAATTACTAAATTTTAATTTTTAATACCTGATTAAAGCTTCATTAGATATTGTTATAGCTATATAGCGTATGGATCTTCCTATTTACTGCTTGCCGTAAATTTTTCGATGTTAATTAATGCTTGCATGTGTACTGTATTATTATTCAAAGAAATGACCATTTTTTGTTCTTTGGAAAAGCTTGGTGAAGTTTCTTTCTTGAATGCAGTTAATGTATTTTTGATGTTTTTTCTTGATCCATCTGGTATTCATCCATATTTTAACTTATGCAGAGAAATGACAATGAAAGAAAAGTTTCACCTGAAAACATATCATCATTATCGAATTTATTCAAAGCTATTGTGGAGTCACATCTTAATGGTATGGCCTTTTTGGACTACTGCAACTCATTTGGTCGTGTCCTCCATTGAACTCTATTCAAAACTAAATATCTCTTAAATTACCTCTAGTTGCACTATATTAATTAGGTTTTGTTTCCCTCCCTCAGTCCCGCTAACCCCTTTCAACTAATTGATGCAATTTACTTGATTATGGAATTTATTTATTGATTGTCTATGAACATATCCATAGCATTTATTCTCTTTTGGAATTGCACATAATTGCTTCTAGATAGTATGATACTATTATAGATTTTATCTTTTTTACTAACCATAATCCATCTTAACATTACTATTTTGTTAGTGCACATCCTCATCTTCCAGTCTAAACTTGCTTCTTGATTTTCATGGTAAAGCTGCTGCCCAATCTGCATTTGAAGATGATAGTGATGCTGAGTATTTTCATGCCTCTATATCAAGTAGGTGTTTTACACTATTTAAATATGCACAAATTTATACATTAGTAAAGTCATCGCATTTAATTTTTAGCATAGCTTTTAGTTTCCTTTTTCACAATATTTTGTTAATTTTTATCATATGTCATATTGTCCATTTGCAGAACGAGATGAAACTTTGTATGCATATGCTCTTATTGCACGAGCTGCAGTTGAAACCAATATTTCCTTTCTTATGAAACTGTTTTCAGAACGTTGTGCTCTTCTCAGTCAGGTTGTCTCTTTTCCTAAACAATTCAATGTTTCCTTTCTTATAAACCAAGTACCATTCAAGGCTTGAAATGTTGTTTTGAGCCCGTGTTTCAGTCTCTTGCTGGAACCAGGCTGATTTATGCTTGACGGAGATGCAATGCCAGAGGCATCAAGGAGGAGAAGGAAAGGAAGAGGAGGAAAAGGGGAGAAGAGAAGGAAGCCAATTACCTTCCAAACCCTAGCCTTCACCATTTGGGGAGGAATGAGAACTTGCATTCGTGGATGACGAATGAGGAGTCATGTTTGGGAAGGATTCAGAAGTTGTTGAGGAACGAAAAATCTTTGTTGATTGTCTTTGTAATTCTAGAGGAAGAAACCCTTCATCGAAAACTCAATTTTGCTGATGAGGAATGAGAGAAATCCGTTCAGAAAAGATTTGGGGTTGTTGAGGAACAAGACTTCTTAATTACTTTCCTTTGCCACCTGCCTTTGTCCTTATCATGAATCTACTATTATACACAAAGAGTAACTTAACTAATACATAATATGACAACCTGTGCCATCTATCACAACAAGCATATGAGATCTCTATAAGGGCAACATCGTAGGTCCATATACATATCTTTGATTCTAACACTAAATTCAAAGAAAGAAAAAAATATCATGCTGACAATTAATTAAAGAGAGTAAAGAATCCACCAGATCGAAGATAGGAAGGTCCTCCTGACCTCCCATCTCTAAGACAACCCTAGACACCTCCAAATTTGATCTAACTTCTAAACCATAGTATGGGTAGGGTTCAATTGATTGATAAGCCTTCCCTAACCTTGTAATATTGTTGATTTTTGGTGTTAGAATCAAAGATTATTGTTCATACTAATTAGTAATGTCTTACATTATAATATTGTTGATTTTGTTATAGTTCTTTATGTGCCGTTTAACTATGGTTGAGCTTCTCTGCTTTTGTTGGTTATGGATAACCTTGTAAAAATCTTTGTTTCATGCTTTCAATATTAATTATTTTAGTTGGTGTAGTTATAATACTTTCAAAATTTTTAACTTTGAATTTGTATGAGCATACCTTTTTGTGTTGCTAATTTGTTGTTAGATTTTGATGACAGAATAATGAAAGTTGTGATCCTACACAAACCTTAGAAGAACTCTACTGGCTTCTATTGATTACTGGTCACGTGCTCACTGATTCAGGTGATGGAGAAACAGTAATGGTAAACTTCCTTCTCGTTCAATTCTTTATCCTCACTGTCATGTATGGTTTGAATTTTAGTTATGCAACCAGTATTTCCATGTATAATTTTCTGATTCTTTACCAATCTTTGGGGTGGAATGAGATGATAGTGCTGTGATTGTTGTTCTGAGCCATGTCCTGGCCTTGTTTGAAGCCCTAGTAACAATATTAGTGGAAGAAACTGGAGAAGATGGTAACATGAATAGAAGAAGAAATGGGTGTTACTTGGAAGAAGAACCTCCATCTTGGTGTTCAATTTTGGAACAAGCTTCTTTCTTATGCTGGGCCTTAACAATTGCAGCAGCAGAAGAATAAGAAGCTTCTGTATGTTGAGCAGTTGCTTCCTCGGATGCAGAACACTGGAAGAAGCTTTTCGGGATATGTGTAAAGTACAGAATGGGAGAGGAATATGGAGTTTGTGTCTCAATGTGGTCTGCGGGAGAAAATGCTGGCAGAATAAGGTTTGCTTTGAGAAGAATGGGTTTTCTGCTGGGTTCCTTGTCTGACATTCACATTCTTCTTGCAGTTTAGCCTGTGGAACAGCCATGGTTCACACCTGATGGCTTTTTAAACTGTGCCTACGAGTGGGGAATATTAGGAATACAAAATCATGAGCTAGTTTTGTTCCCGACATTTTGAACTTTTGCTAAACAAATGGCCAACTAGTCTTTCCACTTCCACATATTACTATCCTTTTATTCTGTTCAGTTATATTTTCTGATTTATCAAATTTAGTAGTGAGGTAGATTTTAGAAAGCTGCATATTTATTTGTTCGTCACAAAATAGTGAATAGGGCATGCATATTTTAAAAATTGCATTAAAATGAAAATAATTTCTAAAACTTACATGAAAGTATTAACTATATTTGTGAATATAATTAAATATCAATTATGACATTATTAAACTAAAAAGTCTATTAAAATATGGAAATATTTTACACAACACATATAATGACACTCAACTATGTCCAAAATTATTCTTGCAAATACCTCTGTTTTTTTTTTAATAATTAGATAACTTCAAATTGTAATTTTTCTCATTGTACTAACGTACTTATTCAAGTAAACATAAAATAGATCAACCATCTTCTTATGCTGTGTCCTACATTGCTCTATCTTGGTCACAAGTATCCATGTGAGTGCGGATCATGTGTCTGACTCAACTATTTTTAAAATGATTTTACATGTGATCAATAAAAATATCAAGTGGCCATATGAAGTGATCTTGATGTTTGAGTGTTGACATGTGATATGGGTCTGAAAGAGATAGATAAAAAAATCCAAGTATCAAAGAGGTTGTGTTTATGTGATGGGAGGAAGAGGGAAAAGAAAGGAAGAGGATTGGCAAGGTAGAGGGGAAAAAGAAGTGAGAGGGTAGGGATGTTTTACTTTTTTGACTTAAAAATGAGGAAAAAAAAGAGAAATTGTGCTTTTCTTTTCCCTTATTTTTTGTTCTCACCAAAATAGTGAAAGGAAATAACTGCTTTTCCTCCATTTGATTTGAACTGCCTTCCTCTTGAGTAGACACAAAAATTATGGCAACATGATTGCATATGCATATATGCTGCAGTGCAGTGAACCACTGCATAGGCAGATGCAGCCACTCGAAAAACTCTACAACAATATTCCAAAGTTTAAAGATTGGAAGTAATATGCACAGCCATTATGGATATAATGAAAATACTAAAACTGTAACACGAATGAAATGACTAAAGCTTATGGCAAATGCAATAATTTTCAACACTTGGTGCAAGTTAGTCAAAGTGGGGTGGATGGTTTATTAATGTCATAATCAATTTCTCAAGCCATATTTACTTTTTATCTGTGTGATGGTTAGATTCCAGAAGCAATACAAGATGGGTTTGCTGATGTATCAGATGAATCACAGCATCCAGTGGTTGTTCTTTCCTGGTATAGTTTCTTAACTTCAATTGATTTCATTTCAATTTTCCTGGTATATCAGGACAAGTGCTAGGCCTATTTAAAGTAGGCTAATAACTACCAACTACTTTAAGAACTGAATAAATATGAATTAGTCTAATTCTATTTACACATTTTAGCAGGTTGTATAACTGTGAATGTTGTGAGTTAAACTTTAGTTGCATCATGATCTGAAATCAATTACAGTATGAACTGTGCTATATCTATCAGGTTGATGATGAACCAGTAGGTGAATACCCAATTTTAGTCAGTGAATCTATGTAATAGGGGTGTTGATGCTGTTCAATATTTTCATAAGCTTCCAAGACCTCTCATTCAACACATTAATAATGCTTCAGAATCGAAATTCTCTCAAACTTATCTTCATGTTGTTTTTTAAGATTTACAGTTTTTTGTTGTTTAGATCAAGGATTAAAATCTCAATCTATGCCTAAGTTTTAGTGTCTGACACACTTATTAGCAAGTTGTGTAATTGTGGTAAGTTGAGTTAAACTTCAGCCAGATCATAATCTGAAATCATTTACAGTACCATACATACTGGGCTATATCTATCAGATTGATGCCAAACCAGTAGGTGACTATTTTTGTCTGCATTGATATAGTATGTGTATTTGTGTTGTTGTGTGTTTATATATTCAAAATTGTCTTCATCTTTATTCCTAAGATTTGCAGTTTTTCATTGTTTCATTGGATGAAAGCTTCAGAGTGTTGATCATTTATGAAAACACATTAAGCAAATGAATCTGCCTTTTAATTTGTAATTGCAAATTTGCAACCCCTAATGTTGTGTCGCCGAGTATGCAAGAAAACCTAATACAGTAGAATGATTTGTTTGGAGGGATTTGGATTTGTTGTGTCATGTTGGGTGGTGGACTAGAAGATGAATCTCTAGATGCAGGCCTCGGTGGGCGAGAAGTTGAGGCTGTGCAAGATCACCTTGAGCTCATTTAGCAACTGTATGAAGACAATGAAGTGGGCCATCATTATTAAGATAATGAAAAATAATGATCATGATGGAAGTGCCATGCATGTGAATAAAATGATAATATGATTAACCTAATTATAAAAACACCTAAAAATTAGTCACAGAAAAAATCCATTGAAGATCAAAGAGGTTTTGAACAAAAATATAACAACAACCAAGCCTTATCTCATTAAGTGGAGTGAGCTATATGGATCTTTTTATACCATTGATCTCTATCCCCTACTATACCATTATCTATGTTTAAATAAATTTTATTCTGTTTTATCATTGCTGATCAAGTCTTTTTTGATTTTTCTCTTTTTCATTTAATGTGCATATTTATCCTAGTTTCACATTGCCTAAGTAGAACATATATTGGTCGTCTGAATACATATTACCATCTTAAACGTGTCTCCCAAAGTTTTTCCTCAATAGGTGCGAATGTTGTCATTTATTATCCGTCCATCCATGTATTTTCACACACCCACCATGGCATCCTCATATCTGTGACTTTCATCTTCTGTTCTTGTGCTCGAGTTATACCACAACATTCAACTCCGTATAACATAGCAGGTCTAACCGTCGTTTTGTAGAGTTTTATATGTACTTTACGATCATAAAGAACACCTCATACTTTCTTCCATTTCAACTACCTTGCTTATATTCTATGTAAGACATCTTTCTCACCCCTCAATCCTTTTATAAAAATGATTCTAAATACTTACAAAACTCTCAGTTACATATAACTCTTCATCTTCAATCATAATAATTGCTTTAGTAAAACATAGACATATTATATATGAATCTATTAATCTATTACGCTAATGCTACGTGTTGTAGGTGCCATAGAAATGTTTCGACAAGGTCTCTTATATATCCATAAGAACTTAGGCATAGTATTAACTATGCAAGTGCTCTCACGCCCTATATTGGATTAGAACAAATTTTATAAGAATAATGATCATCGTAGATTTGGAACATGAACCGAAAGCATGCTCACTAGCAAAACAATCGAGGTAGTAGATACAATAAAAGAATTAATATTTTATGCTTACAAGAGACAAATGGATAGGGGAGAAGACATAGATGATATAAACTCGGATTTCAAGTTATGGTATAAAAAAAAGTAAAATGAGAAATAGAGATGAGATTATAGCTCTTAAGATAATGGTAGCAAAAGAAACTATTAGTGTAATTAATATATATGCACCTCAACTATAATTAGATGAAGAGGCAAAATATATGTTTTGGGAAGACTTAGATGAGGTATTATAAAAAAATTTGACAAAGGGAATTATTTTAATAAGAGATCTAAATTGACATGTAAGAGTTAAAAATAAGGAATATAATAAGTTGCATGGGGTTATGATTTTGGAACAAGAAATGAAGAATGAAAAGTTATACTGGATTTCTCATAGAATATGAACTTATAATTGATTCAAGAAGAGAGAAGACTATCTAGTTATATTCAAAAGTGGGAACAATAAGTTACGAATTAACTTTCTTATATTTAGAAAGAGTGATAAATTTTTTTATAAAGATTGTAAGATCATCATTGGAGAAAATTTAGCAACTAAACATATGTTAGTGTTAGATACACACCTCAAGTATAGTATCAGTAGGAGAAAAATGTACATGACTCTTAAGATCAAGTGGTAGAAGTTAAAAGACAAGAAGCAAAACATCTTTACGAAAAGGGTAAGAGCACAAGTATTAAGAGAAATACATGACGATTTGAATATGACATAGGATAAGATAACATCAAATTCAAAAATAGTGGCAAAAAGTGTACTTGATGTGTTAAGAGGACGAACATCACTAAATAAAGAATTTTGATGTTGTAATGTGGAAGTACACAAGAAAGTTGTAAGAACAAAATAAAAACTTTAAAAGCTATGCAATAACCAAGAAAGAGGTCAAGAAAGCTGGGAGTGGAGCTAAGGATAAAATTTTTGAACGATTGTATCGGCAACTTGATAAAAAAAAAGGAGAAAGAGATATTTATGGAATAACTAAATCAAAAGAGAGGAAAACAAGGATCTTATCCCAATAAGATGCATTAAAGATGAATCTAATAGGGTTTTAGTGAAGGATGAGAAAATAAAAAAAGCGATGGAAAATGTATTTTCATCGACTTTATTATAGGCGTTAAATGAAATGCAAATAGAAAAATGGTTGAATTGAATGATATTCTAATAGGGAAGTAGGGTATTGAATGATTTACAAAGTTATTCAACCACATATTGAAAAAAAAATATTTGGTAGGGTCAATACTTAAGCCCCACAAAATTGTATGAATTATAACGGTATTAAGCTTATAAGTCATAGCATGAAACTTTATGAAAGAGTAATGGAAAGAAAAGATTAAGAAGACTAAGATAATCAAAAATCAATTTAGAGCCTGAAATGTCGACAACAAAAACTATACATCTTCTCCAACAATTGATTGAAAAGTATTGAAAAAAAGACTTAGATATGGTACCTATTGACTTAAAAAAAAGCTTATGACAAAGTTCACGAGGGGATTATGCGGAGAATTTTCAAAAAGAAAGGTGTTAGTATAGGGTATATTGTAGTAATTAAGAATATGTATAAGGATGCAATGACAAAAGTAAAAACTCTAAACAGATTAACTGAAACGTTTTCTACATCAAGGATCAACTTTAAGTCTATATCTTTTTATAGTCATGAACGAAATTACTGACACATTCGAGATATCTTACCATATTGCATATTGTTTGTAGATGATATTGTTTTGATCGATAAGACAAGTAAAGGAGTAAATGCTAAGTTTGAATTTTGGGGGGAACAATGAAAGTAAAAGATTTTAAGCTAAGATAAGACAAAACAAAATATATAGAATTTAGGTTTAGCAGTATTTGACATAGCAAAATAATTGGTAAGATAGTAAATGATAAGTTACACAAGAGCTTTAGGTATCTAGGTTCATATTTTGCAAAAAGATAGACAGATCAATAGAGATGTTTTATATAAGATACAAATAGGATGGTTGAAATTAAGGAAGACGTTAGTTCTTTGTGATCGTAAGATACCTTTAAAACTTAAAGGAAAATGGAAAACTTTGTAGAACGACGGTTTTATTTGCTATGTTATATGTAGTTGTATGTTGAGCTATAAATTAAGCACACAAGAAAAAGATGAGAGTCACATGGATGAAGATGTTAAAATGGATAAAGATGAGGATATAATAGGGGATCGAGCCAAATGACATAGGAGGATTTATATAACTAGTGGGATAAAAGCTTGGTTGTTAATATATTATAATTTAATTAGTTATCTAAAAAATTTAGAAAATAATTACAACTACAAAAATTAAATAGGATAAAATTCAATATCTAAAGAAGTATTTTTTTTAATGTTCTAGCCTTTATATTATGTAAAATTAAATAAGTATTTAAATCATATCGACACCATACGATATCCAAATTGTATTGATCTGATTAGAGATTGAAACTTCAGCACAACTCAATATTTTATACCTCATTGACATTATCTTTATGATATCTCAATAAACATTTTATGGTGGCGCAAGCAACATTCTTTGGATTAGATTTAGGTTTACTTGCAATAAGATACCTAAAACTACATGCTGCGAATTAATTTTGAATTCACATTTTTAGTTAATATGTTGTTATCTAGTGGGAAAAGGCTTGGTTGTTGTTGTTGTATGTTGCTATCTAATTTAGTATTTATACCTATTGGAATTGAAATTTCCTTCATTTTCCATTCCAAATTTCTTCAATAGTTTCTTGGCATCCTTGGACTATACATAGATCTCTTCACTGCTCTACTTTATTTATAGACTAAGAAAGAAAATTAGTTCACTTATAAGATTCCTATCAAACTTGCTGTTCGAAAAGTGGTATGTTGTAAAAATTTAGAATGCTTATTTAAGTTTTTGTTATAAATCAAGATATTATCAAAATATACTATAACAAACTTCCTAATAAAGACACAAAATATGGTTCATTAATTTGATGAAATTACTAGGTAATTAACTAACACAAATGATATAACTAATCATTCATACAAACTATAGTTGGTTTGTCATGCATGTGAATTTGATGATAACTATACTTCAAATAAATTTTAGAGAATCTATCATATCATCTAATCTAGGAATAGGATGACAATAGTTTACCATAATCTTGTTGATAGTCTCTTTTTTTTATCAACTCTCCAACCTTCCTTTGAAGCTTTTTTGTCTCTTCGAATTGCTCCTATAGGATAACTGACAAGAAATTATTGCTCTTGGGGTGAAATCAATATGATGTTCTATTCCCCCAAGTGATGATAATCAATCAACAATCTTGTCAGAAAGAAAACATCTAATTCCTACAAAATATATTTAACAACACTAGACAAAGTAGGCTTTGTTGTATAAAAATACAATCATTGCTTGTTGGGAATAAAAGATTCTTAATCTCTCTTTCTTTTATATAAAACCTATTACTCTCTCATTCTTTTTACTATTCCTCTTATCCTCACTCTTTCTTGTCTCACTCTCTTTTTTCCTTTGTATTCTTTTTTCAACCTACCTAGTGGGATACCTAATGGGATAAGGCATGGTTGTTTCTGTCATCATTATTCTTTCTTGTCCCATAGCCATTTATTTTCGCAACACTAGACAAAGTAGGGATAACATTTTAGCATTGAAATAAGCTTTCTTGTATAAAAGTACAATCATTTTTTGTTGGGAATAAAAGACTCTTAATCTCTCTTTCTTTTACATAAAACCCTTCATTTTTCTCTTGCTCTTGAAACTTATCTTCTATTACTTTCTCATTCTTTTTAGTATTCCTCTTATCCTCACTCTTTCTTTTCTCACTCTCTTTTTCCTTTGTATTCTTTCTTCTCCTATAGTCATTTATTTTCACACTCTTTTTTCTTTTCATTCTTTTTCCTCTTATAATCATTTCTTTTCTCTCTCTAATTTTTGATCCTCAATTTATTTTCATATACTTGCATAGGAGGTAATGGTACAAGAGTTACAACTTTTTTATGCATCACAAGAGAATACTTATTATTCTTGAACATATTTTCATCATGCATACCTTCCTATCAAACTTTTATGATTTGCCCAAAAGCAAATGACACACATGCATTGACACCACATCACAAAGTATCTCATGATATCTACAAATGGAAAATGAAACCAACATCTTAACTTGCCCACACTCATTCAACTATTGTAATCGATAAGGTCTATGATATTTAGTAGTAGATTCAAACATTGTAGCTTATAGGGTGTAGGATGTTTAGTAGTAAGCAAACTTCACTTCGATCAAAATAGTGCTAGATGTACTAGTACAACATGTCCGTCTATGATCATACTAAATATCTTGTCTTTAATGTGACTGCGAGTGTGAAAGACCTCTTGCTGTTTTGTGTCTTCCTCCACTTGCACATTTAAAGCATGCCTAATGATAAGGGCTTCACCTTCAACTAGATACTCTTTATCACTTTTACTTTGAAATGGAGGAATTTTCATTTTGATATTTCCCAAGTTTATGTAAATATAATTTTCCACCATTCCTCTAATCCTCTTTAACCACTGTCTTTAGCATGATTGAATTTGTCATTAGAAGCTTTATCATGATCACCATCCTTATCAACAAACTTATCATAGTTGTGTTGCTTAGCTAGCCTCTGCATATTAGGAACCTCACCAGCTCACCAGCTCACCAGCTCATTTCCTTTGCAATCTAGCAATGGTGACATCTTGTCCTTCCAATCTGTCTAGGATCAAATCAAATCTGATTTTCATATGCTCCTAGTGTTGTCTGAAAGTATGTTGTTCAATGGCTTCTCCTATTTTTGCTTTTTCACTTGTTGCCACTAGAGTAGTCCTTTTCCACTCAACTCACTTATGTTAGATCTTAAAGAACCAAGAACTCAAATCCAAAAACAGTCCCTTTCAAAAGTTTAACTAACTTGAGGACATTCCAAGTGTATTGAACCATGAGAGAGAGATAAATGGCAACAAGAAATGGAAATGAGCTGTGTATCTCAAGATAAACATAATGGAATTGAATAAAACTAATTATTCAAGATAAACTCAAGAATTAGACAAGAAAGAGAGAGAGAATAAAATGATGGAAGCAACACAAGTTATTCTATGATTTGGAAGCCATACATGCTATTCTTGAAGTTACACAAACTTTTTGTCACAAAATTTGATGAACATTTTTTCACCCGTTTGAGGGGAAGCGTGGAAAAATATGATTTTATAATCACATATAGGATGAAATTTTTCATAAATTATGGGATATGATAGTAGTTATTTTTTTTTTATAAAAATCTACTTATTTTTTTTGTTTAGATAAATTGTTTTTAGAAAAGTCAGTTTTTTGGATTGTAGGATTTTATTAGAAAATTTTGTTATTATATAAAGATAAGGTATGTTATCAATCTTAAAGGGGTTAAGATCCATGTAATAGATGAGCTTTGAGTTAATGCAATTTTCAATGTTTGACACTCAATAATGAAAGACTTCCTCAATGTGTATAGCAAAAAAAATTGATTACGTAAGCAATAAATATAGCTTGGTTCTTTTATGTTTATTTGACATAATTTGTTTTAATTAAATTAAATTAAATTAATATCTACTTAAATATGTTTAGAGCTTTATGCAGTTAGAGATTGTTTTAGCCATTCTTGTACATTCATAATTGGATGTGATGCATTAGTCATAAGCTTATGCAATCTCCCACTTAAGCTTATGCAGTCTCCCACTCATAAGCTCATAAGATCACATTCATGGCTTGGGCGAAGGCATTTCAAAACAATGCACATGAAAAATGAGCTATTTCTTATGTTAGGGGACCAATCCCAAGTGTGATCAATATATTACTTACAACATGAACCTGACAATTGCTAGGCCAATCCTCGGTTGTAGAATTGATGCTATTCAGTTTGGTATAGTGTCTTCGACTAACATGTTCCTAGTAATTACTTCCTACTCACCAGTCATCTAGCTTATTCTAGTGATTTATTTCTCTCGTACTGCATCACTATCATGTGCTTGCTAACAGACGTGCAATAAACTTATTCCTATTTGTATGTGCAAACTTTGATGTTTCATGCGTCTCTTTTTCATTTGCAGGTCAATACTAAGTTTTGCTAGGCAAAGTTTGGATTCAAAAATGAGAACAATGTATTTCAGTCCTCGACTCATGGAGGTAGGTGAGAAATTATTTTTAAATTCTGCCGTGTGTCCTTGCCCAACAAAACTTTGAAGGTCTTGTACAAATTTTGTGTTTTTATTTCATATTTTATTTCTAGTCAGGCTATCTGCTACTAGGCTTATAATTCATGGCCACTTTTTATCTGTTTTATGTTCCTTTTTCCCTTGTTTTCCAAGTTGATTGGGTTGTTAGACCTATAGCTACTGTCATTCTTGTTCATAATTTTCACTGGTCCTGCCATATATTTTGCATATATGTAAGCACTGTGATCATTTTTAATATAGGTTGCAGAATCATTACTTGTATTGCGATTCAATGGTCATAGACACTAAAATTTATGCTTACCGAACTCTATTGGCAAAACTGGAATTGTTTTTATGTTACAAAAACATAAAATCAAAACAAAATGAGCCTATGGTAAGATAGAACCAGTGGAGATTGTAAGAGAACAAAATTGATGTGAACCCATGGAGAAGGATGTCTCATGAACCCACAACAAATTGAAGGAAGAAAAAGTCCAAATCGATAAGATGGATGAAAAGAACCTCAACCTAATGCTTAAGAAAGCATGAACCTTGGTATAGGAGATGGAAGACGCCACAACTTTGGAATTTTGGTTGATAAGTCTTTGAATGCCACAAGGGATTGCCTTGTAAGTTCTAAGTCCAATGAAGAACCAACAAGTGAGAGCTTCGCTATGTTTTAGATTGAAACAAGCCAAAAGTTACATGTGTGTGGATGCTACCTCCTTTATTTATAACAATAGGGTGATCTAAAAGCCCTAAAAGGCCAAAAGGGAGCCCATTTAGAAAAGACCTATATAGACTACTTAGCTAGTTTGGCTTAAGTCATATTACAACCCAAATAAAAGTAGAAATTGAGCCTACATATCAAAATTGTTCCTACTACATAGAAATTAGACTTAAGTGGCTCCCATCTAAGACTTGAATTAGGTTGACTAAGCCGCATTGTCAAATTTGCTTTAATTATAGCTTTGGCCTTAACATCTTCAATTAGCACATTAAGTGTTTTTTTTTTCATCTTTTTAACCTTAGCTCTTGTAAGTGAGCCTCCATTGATGTATAGTGTATCATCAAGAACATCTAGAGTAGATGCTCCTTTTCTTTCATGGCCTTAGCATGAGCCCCCCATCTCTAGTTTGTTGGGTCGTAACTTGTTCCCATCTTTGACTCCCCATCAAAATGATGCTTAATATCATTACTTATTTTTTGTTATATGTGCAAAGACAAAAATAATGAGGCTCAAACTCTAGGTGTTTGCTCCGTTCTTGCACTAACAATTGTGAAAATAGGCTTTTTAGTACAAGAACTATTAGGTTTTATCCTTGCTACTATGGTAATTTAGTAATGCCACTCCATGAGGGGCTCTTTTTTTGAGGGAACAACTTGAGGGTTCTTTTTTTTTTTTTTTTGAGGGAACTCAAGAAGATTGTATTACCGATCATCAACTTTTTATTTATTGCTAGTTCATTAGTTCTATATAGATGAACATATAGTAGGGAATCGAGCTCAATAGTATAGAAGGATCCATATAGCCTATCCCATTTAGTAGGATAATGGCTTGGCTGTTGTTGTTGCTAATTCATTAGTTTTATGACTTAATTTCTCAATTATTTATGCTGTTATCCATATAATGTTGAATTCAACTGTTTGGTATTTAATTTTATGTTATGTTATATTATTTTAATTTGTTTGGAACAAGGTTTGCTAAACTGTTGTATGGTAGTGCAGTGTTCATTGTTCTGCCATCTTTGTGGAATGTGCTGATGTTTGTTTTGTTTGCAACTATTCACAGGCAGTAATATGGTTCCTTGCCAGATGGGTTGATACATACTTGATGCCGGTTGATGCTTCAAAAGGACAACTAAGGCCATCTGGTCATGATGAAGAGCTGAACCAAGTTTTTCAGTCTTCTAAAAAGATTTTGATGAATTTTGCTGGACAAAATAAACAAGGAGAACTGATACTGGACATCATTGTTCGTACTTCCATAACAACACTTGCATTTTTTCCTGGCGAGAATGAGCTTCATGTATGCTCTTCAACATCTCTATTTTTCGTCTAGTTAATTTCCATCACAACTATGCTTGTCTTACTTTCATGTTAAGGGAACATCTTCCAAAAGACACTCTATAATTCACTTTCAATCTCTTGGGCACTAAAGTATGATTGTTGCTTATCTTTAGGAGTATGAATAAGAAATTGCTATCTAATAATCGTTAATTATCTAGAGCTCTTTAAAATATAATGCAAGTGTAAATTTCAACAATTGAATGATGTTACAGAGATTAGCAGAATAATGAAAATATTCCTACATTTCCAACATATATGCTTGTTTTCTCTCTCAATAATTTCTTTATCTTGCACCTACAACAAGGTTAAAAATCCTGATCCATGGAGGTTTTGCTCTTTGACTGAAACGATATTGTCACGGTATTGATCCAATGTTTTGACATACAGTGCCAAGGACAAATTAATCTTGATGTGTTATAGTGTGTAAAAGGGTGCTATGACACAATATTTTTAGATATAATTGACACAAATGAGATTACTTGTATGAGTAGCATCGAGTTTTGATAACTTATTGAAATGTGAGATTTCAAACATGACCTACACAATATATACTTATTGCTTCATCATATTTTTGAATTCTATATGATTTTGCATTAAATAATCTCTTTGGTATTGGAGATTTGATTTCTCAGACAAAATTTGATTGTGTTTGTGATCTTGATCTGACATGCTGATCTGAATTCAGATTGGGCAATTTTGAGAACTATGATCAATACACCAACCATCTTGATCCACGTGCACAACAACAAACAAAATATAAACTAAGACCAAGCTAATGTAAAATACATGTCTATTAAATCATAAAATAAAGTACCAAACCTGATGAAACATCCATTCTGAATGTAAACAGAGTAACCCAACAGAAAACTATCATATTGCCAATGAATCAAATCATGTCCAATGATGGATTGAGATTGACATTGTCCATCAAATTCAGTCAACCAATATAGGATATTAACCCAATTATATGTATTATGAGTTGTTCTACCACATCAGCATATTAGATAACTGACTCATTAGGATCAGTCAAAATAACTCATGATCTTCTCACTTTACTCTTCACTAGTTTTAACTCATGACTAGCTCAATAATCTATTCAGGAACCAAAGAAAAATTTCAGTGTTCTGATAAGTAATGTTCAACCCAAGACCATGGCAGAAAAACTGGATGACAAACTATAAATCCAACAAGAATTGCCACAGATCATTTAAATCCGGGCAATACAAAATTGAACAGGAATCAACACCAAATTACAGTCTCTATATAAGCTGATGAATCACCATACTATTTAGCTCAATCAATGACCAACATTATGCCCAACTCCTCTCATTTCAAATTTCTGAATGACCAACCTAAATAGTAGCATCATTCTCATTTGTTATTCTCATACACCATATATTACTCACATCTCCACTTCAAACACATTGTCATATGCAAAGACACTTACTGAAATAATCAACTGATGTTTTACCTCAAAATCACAAATCAATAACTTCTAAAACACAATTCCACAATACCAAACTAACAATAAACCTTCAGATCATGAACAGGGATCATGGATCCTATGACTACTTCCAATTATGCTCCTATTCTAAAACTGAATCACCGAAACCTAGTGATAGTCGAGACTGACTCAAGCAGGTTGTTGTTCCTCACTATCCATCAATCACAAGCCTCAAAAATATCCATTTTTACAATATATCAATTGAGAAAGTAATTGAATCATGATTAATCACATGGAAAGGAAAAGGCATCATCTTTGATATATCTTATATTGCCTTTGGTTGTCTTGACTTGCTCAACATTATTACCTCTTCTATTAGTTGCCTAGAATACACAATCTGAGCCTAAACAATCCAACCAATCATAAATGAAATTTTAAGTCTAAATTTATAACAATTCAAAAGATTTACCTATTGAACTACTCAGATTAAATATAGAATATATTGCCATCCTGCATGATATGAGACATTAATATCTGAGCAGATCAAACAGCTGAGGGGATACTGAGTTTGATGGTTTCTTTGAAGAGGACATTTCGACGAGTAAATTATGAGTTATGTATTATCCAGGCTTGAAATGTTTGTTCATACTTATCTAAGAAGTGCTTTTCAAAATGACTTGCCTTTTCTCATTTCAAGTAATCATCTTGCTTTAGAAGAAGTTTATTTTTGTGTTAAATGACTACTTGTGCAAAATCTTTGTCAGGAATTGACATGTCGGAAATTACTTGTAGCTCTTGTTCGTTGGAGACATGTTTGTGTTCACCTTGTTGCATTGGTGAGAGCTAAGCTTCTTTGTAGATTTATTAGGTTTATAAACAAAGTTGTCACGTGCGGATTGTACCAGTTGAAGTTGATAGATTTAGTTGTCAATAATTGGTATTAATTCTTATTTTAGTGTGTATTTTTTTCCAATGCCATTAATGATGGACTTCTAGAAATATTATCCCTTCTTAATTTAGAACTGTTAAATATGCTTGCATGCTTTTAGGTTTTATTCAGAAACATAAACAGGAAAAATTGCTGTGATTCTTTCAGCTATTACTTCAACTTGGAGCATATACATAGTACCATCTGAAATCTAGTGTGATATCAGAAAGTTTTCAACATCTTGTACATCTATCACGAGGAATGCCTATTTTTTAAATCCATTCATAAAATGTAGGTTTTTATCACAAGATCATGTATCATCTATACATCCATTTTGTCTAATTATTGCATTTATACTAAAATACATTTTGGATTACCTCATTTGTATTGATACACTTGTTCCTAGCATACTAGTATTCTTTAGTATCTTGTTTTTATTGTTGTAACTTTATGAATTACGCTTCCAAATAAATACTAGCCGTATGTAGGTTAAGTACAGAGGATAGATTTAAGCCTACCAATGAAAGATAACAATACTTGCATATCTTAGGCTGTGTAAAACTTAAACCTAAGCTTCTTGAGAATGTGGTTTCTTTTATTTCTGTCATGTATTAGCTGCACAACTGTATATCACCTTTGAAAATTCTTGCAGGAATCATGGAATGAACTTGCAAGGGCCTTCACAAATGAGAGGACGTTATTCTCCATCAATGCTCGTTTGCAGGTTGGTGTTGCACTCTCATGAATATTTTGATATACCTTCTTGTGTCATAATAAAGTTGTAATCTTACTTTGCAGCGAGCTCTTGCAGAAACACTAGTTTGTGCTGCTTCCAGTTTTAAGGATCAAGAATCTTCCAATCAGTAATGCAATTTGCACAGTTAATCTTTGTGATCCCACCATGGAAATCTGCTCAAATAACTCATGCTTAACATTTGACTTTGATCATTGCAGGTATGTGAGAGATCTAATGGGACCTATGGCAATATGTCTTGTAGATATTTCCACTCGGAATGATGTGAAAGTTGTTTCTCAACAAGCAGATGCTATGTATATGGTAATGTAATAACTTACAATTCTTCCACTATTGATGAAAATTTGTGTTGAAGCAACTAAAATATTTATTACAGGTTAGTTGCTTGTTGGAACGACTAAGAGGAGCATCAAGAGCCACACAACCCCGAACTCAAAAGTCCATATTTGAGATGGGTTGTGCTGTTATGAGTTCTTTATTAACTCTTCTTGAGTTATACAAAAATCAGGTATGCATCTTGGTATGGTTTCCATCACCATATTCAAACTTAGACACATGAATCAGATTTCACTTTATCAATGAAGATCTACTTGAAACTGCCACATGTCTTGGCTTCCTTAATCACACTTTGATAACTGGTGTTCTTTTTTAGTCCACAGTTGTGTACCTGATACTTAAATTTGTTGTTGACTTCGTCGAGGGAGAAGTAGCATTTCTCAATGCGAAGGAAAATTCAATTTTGATTGACTTTTGCTTGCAATTGCTTCAAGTGTATTCTTCTCATAATATGGGTAAGGTAATGTCTCTGTTCCCCAATTGCTTAGAATGGGTATATCTTGCTACCTTCACACAATCAATACAACATCTATTGGGCATTTGTAAATATTTTTCTGGTGCAGAAGTGTAGAATTTTCGATATATATATATATATAAAATTCCTTTTAGGGTGTTTGGAAGGTGGAACATCAAATTCCTAATGATATCACCTTCTGATCTCATTAATTAAATTGGGAACTACATGAAATTTAATTGGCATATTTAGTTAGAGTTTGAATCTTGTATTAAATTGAGACATATCATCACTACATTTGTTGTGAGAATTCAATATGAGTTATCTTAGTTTCCTATATAATGAGCTTAAAAGTATCATTTCAATATTTATATTAGTAAATTGTAAAACTATATCATCATATTATTTACATACATATTAACTAGTAAATTTAAATAATACCAATAAATTTATTTTTATGTTATATACCTCTTAATTTTAATATTTTACAAAAAGCAACATAGCTATTTAATTATTGAAATGAATAAAATCCATTAGATTATATATAATGAAAGTTTTTTTTTTAGAAAAAGGCAGTGTTGTAAATGGCGGTAGGTGGTGACGGGGCGGTCAGTAACTGCCTACGCCTTGGCCACCTAGGCGGTTGAATTTTTTTATGCATAAATAAGTTTGATCCAATACAATACAATTTATATAAGGTACAAATAAATATATAAATGCAACTAACAAGATAAGTAATAAAAATTCATCAGCATATTAATACTAAAAAGTAATATTGTTACTTATACCAAAAGTCTAAGTTTAAAATTTAAAGTTTCAACCCAACATGACAACAAGCCAACATGTATTAGACTCAACATAACTAATCTTCTAAATTATCTACACATGCACCATCAACTACATCTATAATCCTCTCATTATCGGACTCAAAATCAACATCTTCTTCATTTTCCTCCTCCGATGTATCTAAATCCTCATCAAGTTTTCTAATGGAGATGTTCCTTGTGCTCCTCCTTGGTTATAGCACTTCATCCGCTCCTGAGGCCTCCGCCACCATTCTCCAAGTAAGTCCCGAACCTGACTCGACCTCATCTTCATCACCACCATCAACAAGCTAAGCTTGAGCTTCACTAGCTTGAGAGGATAGAAGCAAATATTTGCCCATTTCTCTTTTACTTTTTTTCTTCATAAGATTGGAATATCATTCAATCTTTGATGTCTCGAGCCTATTCCTCTTCTTAGTATGTATCTAAAAAATTAGAAAATTATTAAAAATTAATAAAAAGAAAGAATAGATAACATAATTTATGAATTACTACTTACTACTTTAAATTGGCTTCAATTTCTCACACCATGATAAACTACTTGTCAAATAGAGAAATCTCATTGTCATTTTTTACAAGTTTGGAGTGTCACCACCATAATTGGACCATCATCCAACATAAACATGTAAAGAGACAAAAAAATAATAAATCCAAAAATAGGTAAAAACGACATGCATGTTAGTGAATAGAAATAAAGGAAAGACTAAAGAGATATATCTGGATCAAAGTCATGGTATACATCCACCTCATATGCCACGACCATCATTTTTCTTCCAAAGTTTCCGAATTTACTCTTATACTTCAACAATTCATCATTAGAAATAGTGAATTGTATGTCCTCGTTGGTAGGAAAAATTCTCTCAATGTAATTCAAGAACTCATTCATAATATTGATGTCATTTTATATGCTTGGATATTTGAAGTAAAAAAATCGGATTCAACAAGTGACATAATGCAAAGGACTATCAAGTCTACCTTTAGACTTCTCATCAATAATCTTTAAAATATGGGTGACATTTTCTTCTTTTTTGAAAGTCTTTCTAATCTTTTCGTTGGCTTATTTAAATTCACCAAATAAAAAGGCCATTGAGGGCTTTTTGTCACCATCAACAAGGCGTAAAACTTTCACTAAAGGGATGAAAACATTCAAAGCCAAAGAAACACCATTTTAAAAAGAGATATTTGTTATTGTCACCTCCGCCACTTTCCCCTTCACACTTCTTAATTTTGTGTTGCTCCATTCCTCGGATGTAAACATAAGTCTCAATTGATCTTTCTTATAAGACTTTCTAAGGTCAAAAATAAAGTAGCAAATCTAGTCATCCTAGGCCTCACAATATCCCTCTTCTTAGTATATTTTCTCATAATAGCCAAAGTTCTATGATGTGCATAAATGAATATTGTTAGGACCTTTGCTTTCTCAACTATTCCTTTAAACTTGAGTAGCTTTCCAATTGCTTCAAGCATGAGGTTGATTGTACGAGTCACACGAGGTCTAGAAAATTTGAGGTTGTGTAACCTTTAACAACTCCGTTGCTGCTATATTGTTTGTCGCATTGTCCATCACTACTTGAACAATATATTGAGGGTCAATTTCATTAATGTATTTTTTCACTAACTTAAAGTTGTAAACCCCGGTGTGTGCCTCCATGGATTCTTCAATAGAACCAAGAAATGAAGTGCCTAGTTTGCAATTAACACATAAATTCATAATGCTTCTCTTGTGATCTGTTCATGCATCGGTCATAATTAAACATCTATTTTTCATCCACTCTTCTTCATATTTTTTCAAAGATAATTTGGTTCTCTCAACTTATTTCAAAAGTGGCTCTCTTAGAGGATATTGACTTGAAGGTTTATAGCCCGGACCGAATTGGCCAATCGCCTCTACAAATTGTCTAAAACTTTGATTGTCAATTGCATGAAAAGCAGTCCCTGTCTCATAAATTTATCTTACAACGTACTCATGCACATCATTTGTAAAGTTTAACTTCAATGCATCATCAATGTATTGTTATCTTGCCTTTGTTGGATTGATTGCGGATGCCCACTTATTAATAGACCTGAGGTGCTTTGGCTTTTTTTTTAGAAGAATCTTCCTCCACTTGACAATCTTCATCCTCTAAATCAACACCTATATTTATTTCCATCCTTTCTTCTTTTAGTTCTTCCACCCTTTCTCGCTTCTTATTCTTGCTATTTTCAAGATAAATTTTTACACTTTTTTTTTTATCTTCATCGGATGCTTTAGTGCGTGCTTCAACTTGTTCTACAATACCCGCAATATGATGGTTCATCTGATAGACTCCTCCCTTGAAGCCTCTTACACAATTTGCATGTGATTCAATTTCTTTTTTCTTTGCAATACAACACTCCATAATCCCAAACAATATCATTAGACTTTCGCTTCAATTCCACCTCTGGTTGTTTCTCATTTTCCGCCATTAACCTTCAAAAATTAAATAAAAGATCAAAAATTAAAAAAACACTTACTAAAAATCTGATTTAAAATTGTATTTTTAACATATAAAATATATTAACTATATATATATATTACAAATCTGATCCAAAAAGTTGATTTAACTTTTAAAAAGTTAATTTTCATTTAAGGTTCTCAAAAGCTGATCCCATTTAAAATATATTAATCTAATTTAACATTTAAAAATATATATTAAATTAATGAGATAAATTTATTAGGCTTTAATTTATTTCAATCATAGGTAGGAGTTGATTAATTTTATTACTATAAAGTCCTAAGTTAAAAAAAATCAGGTTCTACTTTGTTGACATTGCGTGCGCGTTGAAGGCGTCATCGAACCCAAGGGATGTGTCCGGATGCGTTGTAGGGCCCAAGCAGGTGTTCGGGCCCATCGCGAGGCTCAAGCAACACTTCTGGGCCTGTCGCGGGGCTCGGGGGACGTGTTCGGGCCCACACAATAGGTTCGGACTCATCGTCCGAGCCTCGCAACGGGCCCGGACTCATCGCCGAGCCCAAGTGATGCCTCTGGAGGCGTTGAGGCACGTCGACGCCTTGCGTATGTCGTGCCGATCCCGGTAAAACGATTGTGGCTAGTGATATTCTAATTCGAAATATGTAAAAGTCTTAACCTAAATGGGATCGGCGGCGGTGGGCGACTGTAGCAACGGGCGACGGCGACTGCAGCAACGGGCGATGGCGACTGCAGCAGCGAATGGTAGCAGCGGCAGTAGCAGTGATGGTTCAAGGCAGAAGGAGGCGAGTGTTTTAAAATCAAAGTGTGATTTTTTAACCCTAAAATGTTGTTAAGTCCGCCATTTAACCCGCCTTTGACAAAAGCGGGGCAGAACTAGTCCGCCTCACGCCTAGGCGGCCGCCACATCTGCCTTTTAGAACACTGGAAAAAGGTATATATATATATATATATATATATATAGTTGTCAAACTACCATACAATCAATGAAGATTCACAAACCGATAGACATGGTAGTTTGTGGAACATCCTATCAATATTAGGTATATCATTTTCAAAACGACATATATTGCAACATTCCCACAAAAGATAAATCAGGCATGAAATTGTCAGCTATCATGCCTTCATAATGCACTGGTTGCCTTTATAATGTTGCTGGAAAATTTGCATCATTCTAATCGTTCGTATCTCATATTGAATGTTAAGCCATCTTCTCATCTTGTTCCATATAGCTGGGGTAATGGAGCACTCAGAAAATGTGTGCATTTGATTCGTCCACATGCCCACAAAATGCACAGCTCTTGTAAGACTCATGCAAATTTGTCTGCTGTCCGTAGTTTCCCATAGACAAGTAGCCAAACAAAAACAATGATGTTTAGTCCGTATTCCTGGTTTCCAAATCACTAATGCCCAAGTTACCGCATGCCCCTTTAGCCGAAAGAACTCATATGCATTGGCTGTCCCATTTTACTCCGCAGCAAACCATTCTAGCATCTTCATGTTTGTTGTTCCTTATCTATTCAGCCCCTAAACCAACTAATTTTGAATGTCAATAAGTCACTTAGCCAAGGGAGAATCTAAGGCTTTCAAACGTCAGAAATAAGTTCTTTTGATATAATGATGATGGACCCATTGCACCCATAATGAATCTATCTTGCATTGTATATCCATTGCATCCATAATGAATCTGTCTTGCATTGTATATTCCATAGTGTCTTGCATAATAATGTATTATTCCATGCTTGTAAATTCCCAAATCCATAACCTCCCTCTTGCTTCAAGAGACACATCTTAGCCTAAAAGATTGATGGGTGTTTGGAAGACCAAATGAAAGTCCGACATTCTATTGATTTTATCAATCACCCCACTCCGTATGAGAAGAATGGAGAGCCAATAATATTCTACATCTTGGTGGACTGATATCACTAATTCTAAGCATCCAGCATACGATAATGTGTGCTTCGGCCATGCATTTACCTTCTTTGTTATCGCATCAAGCAAGGGCCTATAGTTGGCAATTCGTGGCTTCTTTGTAGCAAGGGGAATACCCAAATACCGGAAAGGAAAGTGTCCTCTTGAAAATTGATAATCTATAGTAATTGTGCGTTGGTAGTGCCATCTACTCCAACCATATACATGTTAGACTTCAAGGGATTAGCTCTCAGATCCGCTTCATCCCTAAATACTCCAGACAACCCGCAATCAGTGTAATAGAGGTAACATAACTCTTGCAAATATCAAAAGGTCATCGACATAGGCTAGATGAGTGATCTGAGCTTCTCTACACACGGGGTGAAAATGAAAAGAAGACGGCAATGAAATTACCTTCAATCTCCTTGATAGTACTTCAAGACAAAGGCTAAATAATAAGGGTGATAGTGAGTCTCCTTGCCTTAGTCCTTGCCGCTCACTAAAGAAACTATGAATGCTGCCATTTAGGCTTATAGAATACGAAACTGTGATAACACATTCTTGAATCCGGTCTCGAAATTGTTTGTGAAAACCAAAAGCAACAACTGTCGACTTGAGAAACTCTGAATCCACTGTGTTAAAGTGTTGGGACCAAAAGGAATTTAGATATCTTCACAATGTTATGATATTGCCCACTTTGGGCCTAAGCTCTCATGGTTTTATTTTTGGACTTTACCCAAAAGGCCTCATGCCAATAGAGATATCCTCCCTTATAAATATATGATCTTTCCCATGTATTTTCAATGTGGGACTTTGTTTACAACCTTGCAACCCAGCAATCCTCCCCTTAAACAAAGGACCACAGACTTCCCACGTCTAATCCTCGATCCACCAAGTCTTCCTGCCCCTCAGTCCACCCGACCTACTAGGACTTCCTTGCCTAGTCACAACTAGGATTTCCTGTCTGGTGTCTAGTCCTCTTGATTCGGACATGGGAGCCCCCACTTCTTTTGTTCGAGGTCAATATTTTACTCACATGGCTCAATTAGACCATAACTTTTGTGCACAATCGGCGGTTAGACCTTCTGGGAGTGGTTAGACCTTCTGGGAGTCTGAGCTTTGATACCACTCGTTGGGACCAAAAGGAATTTAGATATCTCCACAATGACATGATATTGTCTACTTTAGGCTTAAGCCCCTCATGGTTTTATTTTTGGGCTCTATCCAAAAGACCTCATATTAATGGAGATATCTTTCCTTTATAAATATATGATCTTTCCCATGTATTTTTAATGTGAGACTTTGTTTGCAACTTTGCAACCCAACACAAAGGCGCGTAAGTCAACTTTAATCATACATCTAGGGGATATCCTTTTGCGAGCATACTTCTGGTGCAATTCCTATGCTAGATTAATGTTGTCTCCTATGGAAGGCCCTTGCACAAAATTTTCTTGTGTTGGATCCAGCAAGCTGCCCATAATTGTAGCTAACGGGCCGACCAAGACATTGCAATAACCTTGTAGAAAATATTGCAGCAAGATATTGGTCTATAATCTGCAACCCTCGGGGCATGATCAGCCTTTGGGACTAAAGCAATTAAAGCATGATTCCATTACGTGAGAAGTTTACCAGACTGAAAGAATTCTTGAACCGCAGTATTGAAATTTGGCCTGGCCATTTCCCATGTAGCAATAAAGAATTTTGTGCCTTACTCGTCCGGCCCCGGGGCCTTGTCCAAACCTATATTAACTAGAGCATCCCTGACTTCATCCACCATGATTGGCTTAATAAGATCCGTTGCTTGGATATTGTTTAACCGTTGGCCGGTAGCAACAAACTATCCATTTCTTTACATTGAGCCGATTTACCCAATAAGCTATGAAAATACTCCACATATTCGTTAGCCACCTCTCATAAACTTATTGTTTGTTCCCCTGTATGCTTTGTTAGCATGATAATGACATTCCTTTTGTTGTTCCTCTTCACTAGATTTTGGAAAAACCTTGTGCACTGGTCTGAATTTCTGAGGTATACATTCTTTGCTCTTTGTCGATAGAATAGTTTTTTTTGCTTCTCCAAGTAGCATGACCTTCTTCCTTAAGTGTCCATAGTCAACCGGTGCTTCCCCACATGATAGTATGATGTGTTGGGTTGCCTCTAGTTTATCTTTTGCCCTCCAAACTTTTTTTTTGAAATGTGCTCTAAATGCTTTTTATCCAGTCCCCTCAATTGGTCCTTAAGTCTAGTGAGTTTCGCCTTGAGGTTGAATCGGGCATTGCCTTGTACAGGAGCTTCCCAAGAGTCCTTCACCACATCTTAAAACTCTCTATGTAGTGCCCACATGTTGAAGAATTCAAAGGGTTGATTAGGGGCACGATCCCAAACAAGAGTATGTACTATACCATAAGAGTGATCCAATAGGCATCCCGGAGCCATGAATTTTGCATAACTATTATAATCAGCCGATAACCATTGTAAGTTTACTAGAGCTTTATCCAATTTGTAAGACACCACGTCATTCATCTATGTTAAATGATTCTCAATTGAATAAAGGTCCACAAGGCCGCAAGCTTGGACAAAAAGTTGAAAATCCCTCATTTCACGATTTGTAACTCGTAGCCCCCCTTCTTTTTTATGGAAAGATAATATTGAGTTAAAGTCCCCCATGAGCAACTAAGGTTCCTTTATATCCTCGCCAAGTTGGGTAAGACCCTCCCACAACGGTCTTTAAGTGACTATAGCATGCAATCCATAAACAAAAGTAACCAAGAAACACCTCCCTACAATTCGACACTTGATATGAGTGCAAGAACTCAGTGTTGTAAATTATGATAGGCAGTGTCAGGGCGGGTCCTCCTCGGCCGCCTAGGCGGTGCTTAGACAATGCCTACTTAGGCGTTGCCTAGGCAATTAATTTTTTTTTACTATTTTTTATACATAATAATATAAATAGTCATTATTCTTTATAATATTTACTTTCAATAAAATATATAAATAAATAATGTAATCTAAATATTTAAAAATAAAAAATAAAAAAATAATATATATATTAAATTAATGAGATAATTTTATTAGGTTTTAATTAAGTCAATTTCAATTATTCCAATCATAGATAGGAGTTAATTAAAATTATTAACTTAAAATAATTAATTTAACCTTAACTTACAATTTATCCGCGTACCCTGTTTAGGTCGAGCGATGAGCTTGACGCATTGTTGGGACCGCACAATGAGTTCGAACGCATCGATGGGTCCGGACAACGTGTTCGGGCTTGTCGTCGGTCTGGGCAACACGTTCGAGGTTGTCGTTGGGTTAAGGAGACACCTTTGGGTCCATTGCCGGGCCGAGGAGACGCCTTTAGGCCCGTTGCTGAGCTCGAGCCATGCCTCGTGCTTATCGCCAAGCTCGGGCATCCGGGCTTGCGTGATGTGTTCGGATGCATAATAGGGCTCGGGCGACGCATCCGAACTCGTTGTCGAACCCAAACTTATGCATTTAGACTTGTCGCGGTGGTGAAGCTGCGACGACAATGGTGGTTCCAAGCGCGACAATGGTAGAAAAAGGTGAGTTACTGCCTAAAGCACCTCCTCAATGTGAGACAGTGCAGTTGATGCCCACCTCCTGCCTAGGCGGCCACCTCAACTGCCATTTAGAACATTGCATTAACTAGTTCGTTACCATAATAATGTCCATGTCAACTTGCTGTATATCCCAAGAAGTAGTATACGTCCACGGTTAGAATAATTGAAATTATTTGAGTCAGTATCCCATACGTTTTAGAATTGGATCAAGGATGACCTCATTGAGTTTAGTTTCTAGAAGTGTTAATACTTGCAGATTTTTGTGCTTGAGGAGGTGTTGACCACCCCACCCATGTTTAAGGGACTTATGGAAGTACCTTATGTTCCCAGCAATGACCTTTATTGAGCATTTGTTCGAGCTGCTTACGCCCGCAATTTCCTGCTATATTGAATATTTCCAGCAACTTCTATTGCCTTATTGCTTGTGGTTGATGTTGAGGGTTGAGATCGTCTAGATGTGGCAGAGCTGCATAGTAGGATTCTGTCGCACAGGTACCTGCCAAGAGCTTTGATTCTGGGCACTTCCAGACTAATCGTCTTTGGCCACCGAACTTCCAGCTTTACCCCCCCCCCCTTCCTTTTTCTTCAAACTAGCCAAGATCAGTTAGGTGTTCCACCGCCACCGAATCCATCCACCACCTCTGCTGTGGCAAGTTCATTTGCTGGAGCTTCTTGATTTGTTGCTTCACCCTGATACAAAGAATAGGCAGGATCGGTGATCGTCTCGGCTCAGGATGGAGCTGGCACCTAGGGCCAAGAATGAGGAGATGCACACAAAGCACACAAAAAGACTTTCAAACATCCAACGGTTTATTAGTAACAAAAGGGAAGTAAGGCACGAGTGTCGCTCGTCTCCCCTGAAGATGCTGACTCTTCTGTGGATGCAGTCTCCCATTCGGATGATGATGTTGCAGAGGAGTGCTTGCATGAGTCAGTGTGGTCAATGGAACTAGCACGAATGTTACCTCACGCATCGCTAGCCACAGAGCTGGTGTCGTCGCCCGTTTCCCTGTCGGACGAGGTGTGACTACTGTCGGAAGCAGTGTCGGGAAGCATCATCTGATCCGAATGTTGAAGCACGCCGGTAGGGACAGTCGGGCTATGACTGCGCTTCGTCAGATGTCGACGACGCTTCATGTGCACAACCACCCCAGACTGGTTGTTGCGGAGACGAGCCTTCGTAAGGATATTCACCGTAATCCTCACTTCTTCCCTCATCGTAGTCTGAGTCGCGCTAGACCTCGATGTACGTTGGATCGGTGTAGAGGTCTCTTGTGTAATCATAGAAAGCACATGGTTGTTCCTCACCATCTGAGAAGTAATGGTAGGATCCTTCCATGCCTACTAGATGTGCTTGAGCAAAGGTGGGGAGTAGAGGGAGCCTGCGTTCGATGCAGCTTCTTGCTCTGGAGATTGTGGCTACTTCCTGCTACAACGAGGCCTACTCTTTGAGCCTTCACCTCGGGGACTCAATTTCTCCTTGCTGTGCCTCTTGCGTCTTACGGCGGTTACGTCTTTTGTCGCCCAATGTCCTTCGGCGAGTTCGGCGAGCAGTAGACTTCGCTCACAACCACCTTTACAAGCGTCAACAGCTAACGCTTCGCCGTCCCACTCACAACCTCGTCAAGACTCCTTTCAAGTTCTGATACCAAAATGTAGCGGGCATCCATTTTCTTAACCAAGATAAGTACTAGAATTAGCAAGAATACAAACTTGATTAAAGAAACTGGGAAGAACTTAAGAACTTACAGAAAGCTTAAGACTCAAAGTAGAGCTTCTAGTGAGATGCACTGCGTGCTCTGCTATGAGTTACTAGGAGGACTTATATAGAGCTAAGCGAGGAATCGGGTGCATTATTGGTGCTCCATCGTCATTCCACAGGTTATCTCTACTTTATCCTTTACACAGTGACTTATACGCTAGGCTTACTCAAAAAGTGAACAAGCTGACTCAAAAGATGAGTGGACGCCTCCCCGGGGCTCAATCCATTCATTACTTTATTAAAGTAAATAATAAAAGTCTGGATTCGCGGGGTTTGTAGGGATTCGTGATTTGGCCTTTAGTTATGGTGGCGTCTCAAGGATTGCTCTTGAAATGTCATGCATCCTAAGGAAGAGGGTCCACATGTCAAGTCACGAATCTCTGACAGCTGGTAGGCATTTGGCCCAATAGGTCTCTTTCCCTTCATGGTGCGTTCTGCACCGAAAGTCACATTCTTTGAGCTGGAGGATAAGCTCAAGCTCCCGACTACTTGATTGAACTCGTCTAGTGGCATATCTTTCAAGGTCGACCACTGCTTTTCGGGTGTCATGTTCTTCTGGGTGGAGGATTCTGGTTCCCATTCCTTCTGTGTAGTATCGGTACTTAGCAAGGATTGAATACACCTCGTCAGGAAAGTCGTTGCTTTCTTGTTGGGCTGGGCCTGGAGTTGTGTTATCGTCGTTTCTATTATGGCTAGGGCCCTCGCCGGAGGCGTCCATCCTGTAATCAAACCACAAACAAGCCGAGATAATGAGTCAGCCAGTAGGTTATCTTTACCTTCTATGTGCTGGAAGGTAACGTTGATGTCAAGGCTGGTAATAAAGTCTGCGAATGCAACCCATCTAACTCGAGATGGTTTATTTTGGGCAGACTTATTGTAAAAACTGATAATGGCTTGACAATCAGTTCTTATAATTAACTTCGGCTTGTCTAGATAATATATCTTGAAACTATTCATGCTATTCATAACAGCATGAATTTCGGAATCTATGGTGGACTTTAAGGGATTATACTTGTCACTGGCATAGGCACATATTTATTCAGAAGAGGTTGGATCAAACTTTTGGGGTTTCCATACAACATCTGATTCTAGAATAATGAAACATTTTTTTGGCAGGAGTGCTAAGTCAGGGAGTTTTGTTATCATGCCCTTTACCTTTCGGACTAAAGCCTAATCTTGAGAGTTCATCCTTTTTTCTCCATGTGGGCTGGTTTTTGAATATAGAGGCCCCAAGATTTTTCCCATATTAGGTATATAACTACGGGCATAATTGAGATCTAAGCCCCTTTGTGGTTGTTTATTCTTCATCTTTGAAGTCCGCAATCTTTTTGATAATATGGATTTGGAGTTTTATCTTGTTACCTCCAATGGTTGCTCCCAAGAATTCTATTGTTGTGCTTCCTATTTTCATCTTTGTTGGGCTAAGGACCCGCCCATTTTTCTTGCATATGTTCGACATTATTCTTAAATGCTTCTCATGTTCTGCTTCGGTCTTTGAGAAAACCAGAATATCGTCAATATATACGGCAATAAATTTCTCTTTACCTTAAAAGAACTTGTCCATTTTTCTCTAGAAAATAGCAGGGGCATTTTTTAATCCGAATGACATTACTAGCCATTCATATAGTCATCTGGAACCTGGAACGCTGGCCATTCTACTGATTCAGGATCCATGACCACTTGGTGAAATCCACTCTTTAAATCAAACTTTGAGTATATCTGACTGCCCCCAATTCTTTTTATTATTGTTGGTGCAGCGGGGACCGGCAAGAGGGGGGTGAATTGCCTGCAAGTTAAAACCAACCCTCCTCAAAGCTTTTC
>JBBMJZ010000089.1:10523029-10533442 GCA_037833815.1 Zingiber zerumbet | reverse complement strand
TAATTTTATAGTCAAGATAAACTAATACCAAATTACACTACGACCATTCCAATGGTTTGCCCCTTTCCATTTTGGTCGTGAGCTACTATTTATAATTTATAAGGAACTGATAACATGATCTTCTATGTGACACCACATACCATGTTATCTACAATATAAATTAAATGGACAACTGCATTTAACAAATAAACGCAAACATTTGACCAATGTGATTCTTATTTCAAAATAAATGTTTATACAAAAAACTATGCTTTTAGTATACATTCTAACATACACACCACTCCAGCTACCACGACATCTGTGTGACCGAGTGGGCAGAACTGTGACAACTGCTCATAAGTCCGACTACCACTATATCTGAGTGGTTGGTTGAGCAAGATGCAAGAGTAGCTATCTAGCTATATAACAAGAATGTCACTGTCTGCATGCAACTCCGCTACCACTACCCCAAATGGCCAAGTGGGCACGACATGACAAGCTACACACACTTTAGCTACCACTACCTCTAAGTGGCCGAGTGTGCAGATAATATGACTCTCTTACACCACAAGGGAGACATAGTCCGTCAACATGCATACAATACAATGATGTGCAAGATGCTAATACTCATGACTCAAACACGGTCATTGTCAATGCAACTGTATGATAAATGTAACTACATCCAGAAGCTACACACACCAATGTTATCAAACTCGCGTTTTGACTCAAACTCGTACAAATTCACGAGTTTACCTATAAAAATTGAGTGAACATGCAAGTATCAAGGTCAGCTAAATATGAGTAGAGGCAAGGCAAAGAAAACTAATCTATCAACTAAATCAATGCACTAAGGTCAATGAACTATAGAGGTCAAGGAAGAAACCCGCCTCAAATGTAGATCGTCCTGAACTATCTCCGCGTCAGAATGTGTTTCAAATTAGTATCCTGCAACACAGAATGCATACTATAGTTAAGTTCTACCATAAACCAATTAGCTAAATCTAATCCTAATCCAATTAGGAAACCATGTTTTAATTCCATTTAATGATCCAACACTTCCTTCACAGTGAATCTCTTTATGAATTAATCCAACCCAATTAGTTAATCCTTTTTGTTAACATGCTTCAATTATCCAAACAAAATATGAACTAACAATCCAACTAATGAGTTCTACTAATGAATCTATCATGCCATTACTCCTAACTTTATCCTTGACTTCGTTAATTGATCTAAATTATAGGTTAACAACTTAATCAATCAATTGACAACTGTTCATTAATCATTCCGTCACAAATCCAATTAATTCACAATTTAGACTAATAACTCGAATTAATAATCTAATTAGCAATTATCAACCTATTGTTTAATTCAAAGATAAATCCATTAATCCATCTATTCATAAATAATCCATCTGTAATTTAATCAATCTATCAATTATTAAAATTGGTTGATCAAACCTAATTATTCATGAACCAAACCTTAATTAACCTATTAATCAATCATTGATTCCTCAATCGCAACATAACCTTAATAGCCCTTTAATAAACCTACTCTTTTTCTTGGTCTCTGATGGTGGCTCATGACGGTGGTCAAGGCATAGTGGCGTTGGCGACGATGGCTCTCTGGGATGAGCACGGGCATGACAAAGAGGGGCGGTGGCGACAATGAGTTGAGCTATTGGCAGCGACAGAATTGTTTCCCACCAGTAACACATGAAGATCACACAGAGGCATCCGACGGGCGTAACGCGCAGGAACGACCCGACAATCGTCGCATGCAAGGCCAACCTGAGGGTCATCGCGCGTAGGAGTTGTCTTGTGACCGTCGCGAGCAGGGGTGGTAGATTGGGGACAGTATGGGCAAAGAGGGAGATGCAATTGGGAGAGGGACGACGAATTAGGGAAATAGGGTTGGTAAGGAAAATAAACTTAGGTTTTAATATATATACTTAGGTTAATTAATTCTAACCTTAGGTTAATTAAATCAATCAACTCTTAGATTAATTGATATTCCAAATAGACTTTTTCTAAGCCTAATAGATTCACCTCTTAAAAATATTATACAGACTCGGTTTAAATCTAGAAAAATTTATAAAAATTACAAGAAAATTTTGTAAGGTTATTTATTAATTAACACTTATTATTTTATTATTATTTTTTAAATGTCATATCTAACATCTCAGACATAAGTGAGACGTGGGATCCACTAAATAATTCAAGAGTGAAATGGCTAAACTCAGATATAAAGAATAGAGAGTTCCTCGCCCACTCAGGAGGCATAATCTTATATAAGTAATCGTAGCCGGGATCTCTTTACTTTAAGTAGGTGGGGTTTTGGTCTCTAATGTTTTGGATATATCGCCAATGATTTTGAGTAGTTCCATTAAGGGTAAGTTTGGCAAATTACACTTGTTTAGTTAAGGTTAAATTATGTTGATCAAACTAATTTTAGATTTTTTATAACCCAGTGCACGAAGCTCCCGCTATACGGGATCCCAGGGAAGAATCCATTGTACGCCCTTACCCTGCTTTTAGATTTTTTATAACCAATCAAAAAATATGTTAGGGTTCGCAATTCCATCAAATGTAGGGGCATGTGTCTTAACATGTGGTTTATAAAAAATAATTAGATTCTTCTTTAGACATGGGATGATGTGACTGTGATCTTGAATTTAATAGTGTAAGAATAAGCATTATAGTGCTTGAGTTCACCATTCACATGAGGCACGTTCCTAAATCTAAATCTTGCACATATTTAAATAAAATAATGTGATAGTTTTGATGTTTTCTCTTATCAAGTTAATTCAAATATTGACACAAATATTGACAAGTAATGATAATTATAAATAAAATAATGTGATAAATAAATGAGATATAAAATATTATGATAAATTGTTAACATGTAACTATAATACTTAAACTAATGATGAGAATTGGATACTTGGCAGTGGGAGTCTAGTTAGGTCATTGTGGACCACATACTTGGTAGATGAAGTCTTAGTGGGTTGATGAGGGCCAAACTCTAAGCAAATAGTGAGTCCTAAAAGATAAAAAATGACCATATTTAGGAAGGTGATAAAGTCCTAGCAGATCAAGGTTTAGTCGGATGACGAACAATGTGAAAATGTGAAAATCTTAGAGTGAACTTTGGGCAATGTAGAAGTCCTAGAGGATCCAGACGATGAAAATCGTGACAATGAAGTTAGGTAAGGGGAAGTCCTTGTAGGCTGACGATGGCTGGATACTTGCAATAGGAGAAATCCCAGAGCAAAGGAGTTTCTAGGTAAGGTTGAATTCCTCATAAGTCAAGGTTAACTAAGCATAAGTTGTTGGATATGCACAGTTACACATATTGTGTACCTTGCTGATGAGACCATGTTGACAATCAAATGATAAATAATTATCTAACATAATCATTTGTAGTATATGACTAAAATTGTTTAGTAAGTTATTAAAGATTGATGCCAAAATCAATTTGCGACTATAAGAAAGTCCTCATTAGTAGTTATATTGATGCTTATTTATAAATGTTTCTATCCTTTTTTTTCCTAACTATAAGAAAGTCAATTTGCTACATATTGTTTTCACTTTTGAACTAATGTAGGTGTTCTCACTTCTTGAAAAACATATTAGCTATTATAACCTTATATCATGCTTTGAAATTTTGTACCAAGCGAAACAATCTAAAGGTATCATTCTAGTAAATTACTGAAACTCAATATCACTCAACACTAAAGTTTAAAATTTTGAGTTATATCATAACTTCGGTCTTTGATTGGAAAGATAGTATCGTACCGATACTCTAATGTATGATGTCGGTAAGAGATTAGAGGTAAGAGGAAGGAGTTGAAGCAAAGGAAGGAAACATTATTTATGTTGATTTGTATTGACTTTTTTAAATTTATCAGAATAATATGTTTCGGCTGTTTCGCGTAACATGGTACAAGATTTAAAATCATGCTCGGTATAGACAATATCTCCTTCTTATGCTTCATCTCCTTCTTCAACTCCAATCTATTACTGATATCATGCATCAAAACATCGGCACGATACCAAAATAGTATTGTTTAAGTCAAAGAGCTCAGCACGGCTTAAGATTTTGAACCTTGCTTCATATGATATCGTGAAGTTGCTTTTCCTTTATCATTTCTTGGTTCAAAACCATGATTCTTATTTATTTTATCATATTCCTCATTTCTTACTCTTACATGCCCATTAAATCTCGTCTTCAATGTTGTAAATGCTGGTAAGCGGTGATGGTGCGGTTAGGGACCGCCTATTGCCTCCGCTGCCTTGGAAGTTGAATTTATTTTTACTATGTTTATATATAATTAAATAATATATTAACTAAATGATAAAAAATTAAATAAAGAATCAAAAATAAAAAAATACTATAAAATATATTAACTACAAATAAAAAAATTAATCTAAATATTTTTAAAAAATAAATAATATTAATTTTTTAAATATATATATATATTAAATTAATAGAATAATTTTATCCCAAACGTGATTAGAATTATTAATCTAAATTTTCGATTAAATCCTAAGTTAAAAAAAAATCTATTCTATTCGACTATTGTCTTCGGTGTTTCAGCATTGAACGCGTCGATGATGAGTTTAGACCTGTCCTAGCGACGAGTCTGGACTTGTTGCGCGTGCCTGAACACGTCGCCCGAGTCTGAATCAAAAACGCTTTACCACCGTCTAAACACAAGGCGGTGGCCTCCTGCCTAGGTTAGGCACCCACCTCAACTATCATTTAGAACACTGCTCCTCTTATTAAGATCATCTCGTTTGTCATAATTTTTTATACTATCTCGTCTAAGTCTTTCGAAAACTTATATTTGGTGTCTTCTTCTAATCTACTTGAGGTGTATATATATTAATTACATTAATAATTTCTCTTGCTACCACTATCTTGAAAGCTATAATTTTATTTTCCTTCCCAACTACTACTACCATTTTATCTCTGAACAAACCATTTACAAGAATATCTACTTAATTTCTTATTTTACTTTTTTTATTCATAACTTAAAATTTAAGTTTTCTATCATCTTTGTCTTCTCTCCTACTTATTTTGTCTTTTGTAAGTACAAAACATTAATTTTTAATATATGTTCTTATCTAACCTATAGTGTGAGAACTTTTATATATTTAAAACTAAACCTAAATTCTCACAAAGATGTAACGCTCCTTGCAAAATGTTGCAGTTGGACCCTGCAATGCGTTCCTTTCGGGAACAATTTAATATTAGTACAATAATTTGATGGGTTCATACATAACATTTGTCTTTGTTGAACGTTTACTACGCCCCTCTTCTTTATCTGAGCTTGGGATTCGCCATGACAGAGCTTATTTGTCATGGGCGAATGGAGTTCAGAATGCTATAAATCAAAGGAAATGATTAGTGTTATTGAATTTGATAGAGGGTTTGGTGTTGTCCATAGAGGAACTCAGATAGGTGGCAAACATCACAAGAAAAGAGAAAAGTTGGGTTTTGGCATTTACCCTTGAAATTAATAAAAAGTTGATGTTGGAAGGAGAAAGATAAGGAAGTTGATAAAAAAAGGAGGCATCAAGAACATGAAGCATATTGTGAGAAAGCATTGGAAGAAGTAGGAAACCATCACATAAGAAGGAAGGTTACATTAGGCGTTAAACTATAATAAATGTTCAATGAATAAGAAGGGGAAGGGGAACAAAGAAAATTTGAAAATTTGGAACCAGGAGCACACTCCATTTGTGCAGGCCTGTAAAATGTGTTGCCACGAGTGGACACCAAGTTGATAATCATAAAGATTGAGACTATATGAATACCAAAATATTCTAAGCTTCTTTTCTGGATCTATATTGTTCCTTCTATCTATTCTTCTTCCTAATCTTTTCTTATGCTATACTTCTTTTGCAGATGAGAAAAGTTCGATGTTAATTGGTAGGATACTCATATCTTTTCATGGTATTTCTAATCAATTGTTTCTTCCATTTCCTTTAACATTAGTTCCATTTGTATTTCCATCCTTTTCATGATTTGTTGTGTACCTTAGACATTAAGAAAATTTAAAAGATCTTGTGCTGTCTGTTTTACAAATTCAATTTTCTTCTTATATATGTTTGAATAGAACAGAAAGAAATACAAGGGACACAAGATAGTTTTAAGTGAAAAAAGCAAAAGAAAAGAGTTGTAAAACCATTTTTTATTTACTTAGAATTGTAAGGAGAGAAATGCTCTTATTTGCATAAACTTCATTTCCATCTATTTCCATACAATGGCTGAAATAAATACAATAACGAATGCAATTAAATTTTTTTCATATTGTCCATTTCATTTCAAGTAAATAAGATAAATGTATCCTTTTATTTCTTTTCGTGCCTTTTCTGTGTTATTTCTGTCCAGATAGATAAGACATAGAACCACTTTGAAGTGCATTCTTTCAGATTCATCTCCCAATGAGTTTTCAACATTATGTTTCAGGATGTTGACATTGTTGAAAAGTGTCTGAGGGCAGTTACGGCCCTTGCTTCCTACCATTATAGAGAGAAAATTATAGGCAAAGAAGGGCTGGGTAAGATGGCAATGAGCTCACCACAATCAACAGGAGATTTTCAGGACAGCATTTTAAGTTATTTCCTTAGGTTGCTGCTACAGTTGCTTCTATCTCAAGATTTCAGGTTAGATTTTTTTTAAATTTATTTTAATTTTTTTTATTCATAAAAAAAAAAGATATCATTTACTATACACTAGAGTTTGTATTTTTGATGATCATATTTGCACAATGCTCAAAAGAAATTAGTGATTGGTTGTGATGATCTCTTTCTCAATGTGTTAGAATGGAACTTGCCGGTTCTTCAGCTGATTGTCTCCTTCCGTTAGTTTTGTGTGAACACGATCAATATCAGGTAATCCTTCAGCTCAGGTCCTCATCCCTTAGGTTGATAGTTATTAACACAAACACTTCAGTCCATTTATGTTGGTGGAAAGTCAAGTGGGAAAAGAGCATTGCGATTATTGTCTATTGATTGTAGTTGCAGATTGATTTTTTCTTAGTTGTTATATATATATATATATATATTTGTCAGTATCATGTCCAACTTTCTCGACTTTTCTCTTTCTACAGAAAATGGTACAAGAATTCTTAGACAGACAACAAAGCCCTGCTATAATGTCAAGATTGGCAAGTGCATTCTCTGCTCTTACAAGCGGAAACAAGCTCTCTTCTTCGCTCGACAGGCCAAATCGGTTCAAGTTCAGGAAAAATCTTCAAATTTTCTTGACTGAAGTTTCTGGCTTTCTCAGTATCATCTGAATGGCTTGGAGGACCACCTGCAATTGCATACATATTTTATACATATGAAATTTTGGAGTCTTGCAACTAGGCAACTTGTCATTTTTATAGCAATAATTGGCATTTGCAAGTAAACCTGTAAATACAAGAGTTGACAAACAAATTGGGTGCGATGTATGGGCTAAATGTTGAGATGCTATGTATTTTTTGTGAGACCTAGTGTAGTGCTTTTAGTGTTGGGTTTCATATTTTTTTTAATCATATTATTGTTAGATTGTGAGAGGTAGCTAGAAGAGGGTGAATCATTCATTTTCCTTTCATGCATTTATCTATAATTAAAGTTAGTATGCAACTAAAAATATAAAAGATAAACTCAAAACACAGATTGCAACTATACAAACACAGTGAGTTATGATCTATAACCAGGAATATTTTTTTTTAAAAAATCTATTTTTTCTTTTATTAGATGCCTTTTGGAAGGCAAAGAAATCTCTTATAATATTTGTTACTTACAGTAATAAAGAATGAATATAAGAGAATAAGAGCAAAATAGCATATAATGAAATGAATTACAAATGTCTTCGTTCTTTTTTTTGTTACTTTGGAGTACTTAGAATTGAGAATGTAACATTTGCATAAGAGTTGTGTTGAAATTTTCCCTTAAAGTCTTCTTTGTAGAGCTTCTGCCATTTTTTGTTAGTTGACTGTTTTATCTTTATTAGTCAAATGGTCCACTGTTATTGTTATTTAATTGATCCTTCTTCAGTTAGGTCAATAGCTGACACGGTCTAATGGTTTATGATCGCTTTAATCGATAACATATATTGCATTTGGATATTGATATGATTGTGTTATTAATTGAATGTTTTGTATCAAGGATTAATTCGTTATTGATTCCTTTAGTTTGAGACTGATTTCTCATGTTATTATGTCATCAATTGACGATTTCAACATCTTGAATCAATTACTAGTGCTCTTTAATAATTATAATAAGTTGAATCTTAAATTATTGAAGTGTCATTCAATCTACTTAATGTGAAATTTCTTACAAATTTCTTGTAATGTTTTAGTAGCATCAGTAGATTATCTCCCGTTAGTTGGCTTGTCATGCCTCGGTTGACTTTAAAATAAAAATATTATGTAACATTCTAGTCTGAGTTGATTGCTTAGTCTACTCGACCATTAATTGATTTAAATTTTACATTAATCGATTAATACTTTGACTCCAAGCAAGTCTAAGCTTGAGTCTGATCTTGTTAAGAGACCTTATGTCTTTAGAATTTTCTTATCTTCCTAGTACAAGTTAGCCCTAGCTCCTAGGACTCCCATTGCCTAAAGATTATAAGCTCTAGGACTTCATCATCCTTTATCTAGTGTCCATCACTAACTTTCACTTGACTAGCCTATGTTAACTATGACCTTGTAGAACATCCACTTGACTTGTCAAGGCTTTCAATTGCCTAGAGATAACTCCTCTAAGACTTTATCACCTGCTATGCATCTAGTATTCCTTACAGTGTTTGAACTTTCATCACTTCTCAAGATTTGTAAGCTACCTTCACTTGTTTGGTCTTCTATCGCTTCTCACGTATCTAATCCAGCTTGACATATGTAGACTATTAAGAATCTAGTTAGCCTTAACCTTCCTGACATATCGGTCTAAGTTAAGCTCATTAATATAGTATACAAACATCAAAACACTGTAAATAGCTCTTATAATATTTTTTATGATAATGACCCTTTTAAAATAATTTTGATTACATTTAAATAATTTTGATTGAATTCATAAAGAGATTTTGTATATAAAATGTTCGATATATATAAAATTTTTAATTGACTTAAATCAGTTTATTTTTATAGGTTGTAATAACTACTTGTTAGAAATAAGAACATTTTAGGTATACAGATATCTTTTGACATTTCTAAAAGTAAAGGGTGTACTTTTACTTTTAGTATGATTAGGTATGTCAGTTTATGTCACGCTCCGAGGGTATATTTATTCATCAAATCAGACGGTACCCCTAGTGACAATATAGAAATAATTGATATTAAACAAATTTAAGTCCACACAAACTCCAATGCGATATAAAATCAATAAATACATTAAAGATGATACATGTATATGCATGAATATTTGATCATATTAAACTAACCAAAACAGTTATACTATTTTAATAAAACTTCATCAATTCGACAAAGTAAAGAGAACATAAATAGTGGCACCGGAACAAAAGAATAAAATAATTCAAACAGCTGAAATAGAAATTCAACTTGAGTGGGATCGACAGCCAGGACCTTTAAGTAATACAACACCTCCTCTATCTACTAACCTGAAAGTCAAAGGAAAAATAAGGGGGTAGTGAGTACAACAACTCAGTGGGTAGAAGAAAATAGCGTATAAATAATATACTGACAGAGATCAAAGGATGCAGTCTTAGATAAAGTACTTACTAACCAACGTAAGTGTCTCAACATAATCCTCTGCTAACTAAAAGCATAACCAATAACATAAACTACACTAACCTACTCAACCAATTATGACCAACAAATTGGGAGCACATACCGTACATCCAAAATCACCTGCATAAACTTAGCACATAATAAGCATATAACAAACGTATAACAAAACATATAACATAATCCTAACTGCACGCAATAACATGCTACCACGAATGGGTCTCGTGAGTAGTCAGAGTATCTACAATCTGCGGGCAATAATACACCACCATCTAATCTAGTGGGGGTCTAGTGAGCAATCAGAGCACATGAATGTCATTGTCTGCGGTCGACAATACACGCTACGGGTACCTGGTCTAGAGGGCAAACAGGACGTCTAGCTATCTAGCTATGGACTGCGGGCGACAATTGTAACGCCCCGCCCTCCACCTGCTCGGGGGCGCGGGGGTCACTTGTGGAAACATACATAAAAACAATTCCATTTCTAAAACAGCGGAAGTATTTGAATTTGTTTTAAATTTAGGAAATCATGAGATAGTAATCATGCAAACATTAACATGAGTAAACATAGTTCATATCAACATAAAGTGAACATAAGCAGGTTTCTTTTATTTCTTAGCCGAGCCACTACCACACACATCCTTCTTGCCCCTCCTGCTGCTCCCTTAGTTTATCCAGCCTTTACCCTTATC
>JBBMJZ010000089.1:10420952-10433385 GCA_037833815.1 Zingiber zerumbet | reverse complement strand
ATTAAATTCTGAATTCTGAAGAGTTGAAACAGAATTCTGAAATTGGAATGCAGGAATTCCTTACACTTCATTGAATCAAATTTTGAAACCTTTGGCAGCTGCAATTCCTTACACTTCATATGCAGAAGTTTTGGCACACTGCAGCTGCAAGCTAGTACACAGGAATTTCAGAATTTAGCAATGCTGAAAACATAGCATGAGGAAGGTCTATGTACTCGGATAACATGTGCACATACATCAGAGATTATTGCAGAATATCATGTCTCACTCAATGAAGTTGTTTCTAATGAATCAAATTGCTAGAAATTCCAAATCATGGTGGAGCTATGTGGAGGTATTCCCCTACACAAATCAATTTGTCAACTCATCAAGTATATTCCTCCAAAACTCTCATTTCCTCGTTGATTTCTTTTCTCGAGCCATTTCATTCATCATTAGCTTCACTTAATTTCTTTTTGACTCAATGACACATTTACAAACAATTTGATAAATTGGCACTGTTAAGAAATTTCCCGGCAACGTGTTGTTGTGACACGTTTACAAACTATTAATTACCGAACCTCCTAATTACACTAATTTGATATTTGTCTTCTTCTCCTTGGTCATGGTTTATTTTACTTCCTTTTCTCTCTATTCTTCTCCTTATTTCTGTTGTCTTTAAGTTTGTCTTATTCTTACTCTGCATTTTCATCATTGTCTTCTTTTCTATCTTTGTTTTCATCGTATTTTTCTTTTTCTTTATTTTTATTGTTAATATAACTGTCATGATCTTCATCATTGTTATTGTTATTTTTTTAATTACAAAATTAATATTATTGTCTTGATTTATATGTTTTTTTCCCTTTTATTATTATTTCTATACTTTACAAATTATCTTATTAACATGGAGTTACGTTATGACATGATCTCATAATGATATAAGATTGAAGCAACCATCGGATATATGGGATCATGTTTCATTGTACATGAATTAGTTTTTATTGTTTCTAGTAGAAAAGTTGCTATATTAGTAAATTTCAAATTTTACACTTTTAGATTCTTCCAGAATTTATGACTCGAGTTTTTTTTTTAGATGATATTTCTATTGATCCTGAGACTCCTAAAGTAGCAAGAGGTAGTTTGCGATCATCATTAAGGTTTTTTAGGCACAATCCAACCATTGGCAAGCAATTATTAAAAGACTCGATAATCTACTTAATACGTTGCAAGAAAATTAAGTATGTTATATTATTACAATATAGTGAAATTTCTTTATTTTGCTCCATCCAAAAACATATTCTAATAGTTTAGCTTTGTTTTTTAGGTACCCCTCTTATTCTAATAGTGAAAGATGATGTTCACACAAATTTTTTCATTCCTAAACCTATAGATTTTCAATAGGTAGTTGATCTTTAAATTAGTTTATTTTTTCAAAATTATTTATGCAGTAGTTAATTACACGACGAGTCGTCTGATCGAGGAAGGACAGTGGACTTGCTTAATAGTGTGCTCATGCTATTTTTTTTTTTTGCCTTCCTACATGTTCTCAGTATCTAGCAGCTCTACTGAATTGCCACTCAGTACTGGGATGATAAGTACAACACTTATCCACTTATGTAAGTTCAAATAATTGGTTCTCTTTTGTGTAATATATCTAATCTACCTTCATGAAGTTCACAATGAATCATCCACGTTCATGTTCATGCATTTGCTTTGCTGATGGTATCAATCAATGATTTACATAATTTTACTTTCTCAAGGCAAGTAACTCATAAAATATTGTCATCATTTAACAATTTCAGGCTTTCAGTCTTTAATAGTGCCTTGGAATGAATTCTAAGAATGCTATTATCCTCATGTAAGGACGTTAGGACTAACTTGTCACATAACAGTATGTCTTTTTGATTTGGGTTCGAAGTGTCTCGTGTGATTGTTTTTGTTAGAAGTGGTTCTTCACCACATGATATCACACTCCTGTGTAGTTAACCTGACTCCTAGATTGTTGGAAAATTATAATTATAGCCTTGATCTTATTATCAGTAGTAGTTTAGGTCATTATTTAGTTCTGATCTGATCTTCTTGTCAAAATTCCATTGTTAGTTCTCCATTTTTCTCTTTTACATTAAAGTTATGTCAGCATCAGTATGCTTTGTCTAGTAAAGATCTGATCTTCTAGATAGTAAGAGCAAGAACACTTTGTTTTTCTCTTCTTGCAGTGTTGTCTATTGACCCAATAATTGGAGTTATAGCTGCATGCAATGCCGTTGCTCTAAAACCATCAGAAGTTTCCCCAACCACGTCATCTTTTTTTTGCAAAGGTTTTACCAACGTACCTTTTTATATATACAATTGTAGGTTCTTACATGCTGTTTACTTAATTCTAATGACTTGTAGAATAGTTTTTTATTAGTTCATATATTATCCTAAAAACTCTGAAGTATACATACCCATTTTCTTTAGTATCACTTTTTTTTTTCACGAGTTGAGAAGTAAATCTTTTTTAATACCCCACAATTCAATGGTACTTAAGGTGTAGGATAAAGTATCACTTCTTAAGAGTTAAAGTTCTACTAATGCATTCTGATAATTTTTGGGTATGCAGCAGATGATCATCCACTGCCAACCATTGATTGTCTTCAAATTTCTGGTGATACTTCTTATCATGGAAGCGAACTTCATGCCAATGTATTCGATCAATGGAACAATAAGTTGTAATTTCAAGATATGTATTAGTTTTCAGTCCTGAAAACTATTGCAACATTTTTTTCCTTTTTGAATTATTGACTACTGAATTCAGTCTTGATTTTTTTTTTCTTTTCTTTTTTGCAATGGATACTTTATTTAGAAGATGGTTATGTTAAGTATATTGTAGGTATTTTGTAATTAACATTTAATCTTCTCATCTTTCTATAGCAATTTGAAACTCATATTAACTTTAAATGTCTCTCTCATGGTAGGAGCAAAACAACCGGACTATCTTGTTAATGTGGACATATACTTTGATTTTGAAGTTCAACCCCTAGATGACAAGGAGTGCAGGTTGTTTCTTTTTTGTCACTATAATATATGTGTGTATTTCAAATTTAGTATTCATTAAAGGTATAGTCTTGAGCAACTGACACATAACCATCATTATATTATGATGGCATACTTGAGTTGGAAGGTATGCCATTTTTTAATTGCTATTTTAAACATTCTTTTCCCCGGTCCAAATAAAATATTTTTGTATTTATTCATGGAAGTGGGATCCAACTCTTCTTTTCGGTTGGATTGTAATCGATATTTAGGTATTCTTGGCATTCTTATACCTGTTATCTTTAAGGTCGTGGGATCAAACTCCTCTCCCCAGTTGGAGTATAATCGATATTTAGGTATTTTAGATATTCTTATGCTTATTATCTTCATGGTCGTGAGATCAAGTTCCTGTCTCCAATTGGATTATAATTGGTATTCAGGTATTTTAGACATTCTTATTCTTGGCCATGGGAAGGAGTTCTTTCTTTGGTCAAATTATAATTGGTATTTAAGTATTCCAATCAATTTTATGCTTATTATCTTCATGGTTGTAGGATCTAGCGTTTCTTCCTAGTCAGATTATAATTGCTATTTAGGTATTCTGGACAATCTATTAGTTTTTATCTTCATGATCGTCGGATCGAGCTCCTCTCGATCAGATTATAATCGGTATTCAAATATTCTTGGCATGCATTCTTTTTCTTAGCCGTGGGATCGTACTTCTCTCCGCAGTTAGATTACGCATTTTTCAAATACTTCATGTTCATAGGATCGAGCTTCTCACTCAGGTCAGATTATAATCTGAGCATTCTTATGCTTATTATCTTCATTGGTTGTGACATCAAGTTCCTTTTCTCGGTCAGATTTTTATTATTCTAGGTAATCTTATTCTTGGTTGTGGGATCGAGCACCTCTCCTTAGTCATATTATAATTGTTATTTGGTATTCTAGGCATTCTTATGCTTATTATCTTTATGGATGTGGAATCAACCTCCTCTCACCGATCGAATTCAAATCGATATTCAAGTATTTATAGACATTCTTATGTTTATTATCTTCATATCGTGGGATCGAACTCTTCTCCCTGATCAAATTACAGTTGATACTTAGGTATTCTGGGTTTTCTTCTTATTATTTCCATGTCCATAGGATCGAGATTCTCCATCCGATTATATTATAATTGGAATTCAGATATTCTGGGAATTTATATGCTTATTATTTTCATAGTTGTGACATCAGAGTTCCTCTCCCGGTCGGATTATAAGGCATTCTTATTCTCGTTTGTGGGACATTCTTATGCCTATTAATTTATGATTGTGGGATCGAGCTTCTCTCACCGATCAACGTATTCAGATATTCTAAGCATTCTTATGTTTATTATTTTCACGGTCATGGGATCAAGTTCTTCTCCCCGGTCGGATTATAGTCTATACCCAATTATTCAGGGCTTTCTTTTTATTATCTTCATATGCCCATAAGATCGACTTCTCTCTCTGGTTAGATTATAATTGGTTTTCAGATATCTTGAGCTTCTTATGCTTATTATCTTCATAGTTGTGGCATCGTGCTCCTCTTACAGATCGGATTATAATTATTCTAGGTGTTCTTATTCTTGGTTGTGGTATCGAGCTTTTCTCCTTGGTCATATTATAATTGTTATTTAGGTATTCTTGGCATTCTTATAAGCTTATTATCTTCATGGTCGTATTCGTACTCTCACCGATCGGATTATAATTGCATGCTTATGTTTATTATCTTCATGGTCGTTGAATTGAGCTCTTCTCCTCAATCACATTATAATCAGTATTAAGGTATTTCATAATTTTTATTCTTAATTGTGGGATTGAGCTGCTCTTTCCAGTTGGTACTCTCCTCCATCGAGTATTTAGGTATTCTGACATTCTTATGCTTATTATCTTTATGACCATGGGATTGATCTCCTTTATCCTGGTCAATTATTTAGGTATTTCAAACATTCTTATTCATCTACATTTGATATTATGTCTGATATGATTAATCTTATTTTAGATCATTTGATGATTGCAGGTGACTATAAATATTATTGAGGACTATATAATATTTGGTGGCATAGAATTTCTTAATACTAATGTTTCAAGCCTAGCTAAAATAATTGACGACATTGTTGGAAATGTAAGGAGAAAGGGATGCTTTCAACTCTTCCCGCCATTGATCTCCTAGTGTAGGTATTCTCGCATTAAGTTTGTATAATTTTATTTGTATATTCATTTTGTGGTGATAAAGTATTGTTGTTCCTCCATTGAATTTATTGGTTTTCAGACTGTTCTTATAGTGGATTGTATTATGATTGTATAATAATCTAAACTTTTTGATACATAAATTGCTTGATTAATTTCTCCATTTGTTGAGGGCGCAAAACTCAATATCTTTTTGCTTCATTTTCTTTTGCCCTTTTTATTTCCTCAATAAACTGCTGCCTGGTGAGGGGGCGTCGCTGCCTGGCGAGGCGGTGTCGCTGTCTGGCGAGGCGGTGTCACTGCCTAGCGAGGAGGCATCGCTGCTTGGTGAGGAGGCGTTGTTGTCTGGCGAGGTGGTGTCACTGCCTGGCGAGGGAATAGGAAAAGAGTGCCGCTGCGGAGAAGAGAAGGAAGGGGGCTTATGGAGAGGGAAGGAGTCAAGGAGACGAGCGAGGTGTACCATTGTGGAGAGGAGAAGCCGATGCGCCGCTGGCTCTCTGTGGATCAAACTGCTTCTTCTACCGCCTTCTCACTGTTTTGTCGCCGGTGATTCAGGTTTTGGATTTACTGCTTGGGATTTAAAATTATGTAACTCACTGTATTTTTTTTAATGCCTTAAAATAATAGGTAATTATAAGGAGAATTATTTTGTATTCAATTAATGACAGGATTTGTTATCTATAGCTATGAAATTAAGAATTCGTCACTAATAATGTAACTCTTTAATAATGCTTTTTTTTACCCTCATAAAAACTTCAAAAATTATACCTTTAATGACCATTTTTTCATACCATCATTAAGTTTTTGTCATAATAAATCAATTTTCTTATAGTGTTAGCTTGCGAGCAGCATCGTTTTTCGCTTGGGCTTTGGGCTCAGCTTGCTGGCCTGTCATTGATACTGCGAGGTCATTCGCTCGGCAATTAGCTGCTGTTTGTTGCCGCTCCATCATCTTTGTAGCTCGGGCTTGTATTAATAGCTCCAGGTCTTCGTGCATTAACGTTATAGTAGTAAGTCGTCCAACGTCCTCCATCTTCACATTTCAGAGAAAGGTAAAGTTCCCATAGACGACGCCAAATATGTTCCTGTCCGAAAGCGGAGAAGATGCTTGTTTGATTTTTTTTTGGATAAGTAAAAGTTGTATACCATATCTCAAAATATACAAAATGAGGCTTTAGAGGTTACTCATGTTTGATGAAGTATAGATCTTAGTAGATGCTTAAAGACCTATATACATGAAGCTGCACACTCCTAGATATCCTTTCTACATTTAATTGTCCCTCACCAAAAAAATTGCGATTTCTTGCCCTCCATACATAGTGTATCACCAATGACAAGGCCACATGATAGGCCTTTGTCAACGTCTTGCTACCTCGGTAGTGCTAGCTAAAAACTCCAAGTGTCCAACAATACATGGGCATCTCCGGATGCATGTGGAGCCAGCCTCGATCCTCCTCCTTAGCTCTAAAATAGGGAGGGGATACTCGAAGAACAAATGCTCGTGTCTCAAGAAAAGTGCACTATCTGTCCACCTGATAATCTTGTCTATCTCTGGCGGGAAGCCTTCGCAGTGCCAACATTCAGAAAGTAGCATGACTCGGTTGTAGACAAGTCTTCTACACCTTCTAAGCCCACAATATCCTAGGACTAAGCCGTCTTGCGGTATCGAAAGGATAGACAATTAGAAGCACTCGCCCCCCTGAAGCACTAAAGTGATGAGCTGCGCCTTCCACAAGATAGGGTCTTCTTCGACCAAGCATTGATCCGAAGGATCTGAGAGTCAGTTGGAAGGCTATAGTCAAAGACACACTGAAGCTAATAGAATTATAAGGTATCTAAATGGAATGACACCCTTCTAAAAATTGTAATAGAAAGGAATGGATTACGTGTCAAATCATCCACTCTAGTAAAAAAACTGTTCGACTTTAGTCTATTAACCTGAAGTACTATCACCTCCCTGAAAGTCTATAGACAAATGGTCATGCCAACTAATGTTGTATCATCACGACTGAAGAGGAGAAGGTCGTCAACATAGGCCAGGTGAACTAATCTAAGGTGGGCACATTGCGGATGGAAGCCGAACCTGCCCTAGTGGTGCACTTTTGCGCTACCTCCCGAAGACCTTTATGTAGATACCAACTAGGTAGGGCGACAGTGGGTCCCCTTGCCTTAGACCTTGGCTCCCCTAAAATGCCCAAACGTCCCATCATTGATGGCTAGTGAGAAGAAGGTAGTGGTCACACACTCTATGATCCAGGACACAAACTATGGAGGAAAGTTGAGTCCCTCGAGAGCTTCATGCAGAAAATCTCAATGCATTGAGTCAAATGCCTTATGGAGGTCAATCTTCGTAATACATCGGAGAGAGATGTGTTTGCAGTTGTATTTCCTAAAGAGCTCCTCAGCTAAGTGGAAGTTGATGAGTCAGCCTTGCACAAAAGCTACTTGGGACTAATGGAATGTGACCAAAGACCTCAGATAATCTGGCGGCTAACAATTTGGAGATGACTCTGTAGAAACTATACAACAAGAGATAGGCCTGTAATCAGTAACTTTGTTAGCATGTGCAGACTTTGGGACAAGGGCAATCAACGTATCATTCTATCTTCGCAAGAGCCATTGCGAAAAAACTATCCCACGCACTTTTGAAGAACTTGGACCCATATTTGTCCGAACCAAAAGCCCTTTGGTCTCCAAGATCAAACAATGCGCCTTTGATTTCTTCATTGGACAGCATACACATCAGATTGGCGTGCTGATCAGTGGGAAGCATCTGGCCAAAGTTCAAGTAGTGATGTGGATTGTAGAAAATCTGTCCGGTTCACTGTTTTGCCTAATTGCTCTTCAAAATGCCGAGTGAAAGCCTGTAATCATTATTCATGACACCCTGACAGCTTGTGCATCCTTTTCGAGCAGCAGCAGCCCTCTGAGAAATGTGCTGGAAGTGCTCGATGTTCAGCAGTTTCAAGTCTGACTTCAGCAACTTCAGAATCTGTAACAATCTGTACTGTGTTGTACCTTGCTGCGTATACGCTGCCCATTTGCCCCCAACGAGTTGTGGAAAGTTGTGCTCGGCCCACATGTTAAAGAACTTAAAAGGCTTCTGTATTTGGTTGCTTCCATCCAAAACAGTGACCAAACAAGCTGAATGCGGAGAGGCAGCCCGATTCGGAGAAGTCTGCAAAACTGAGAAGATCCATTTCTAACCATAGTTTATTGATGAGGGCACGATCTAACTTGCTATACATATGACCATTTGTTCACGTGTAGCGATATCCAGTATAGGTCAGATCCTCCATCCCTGCGGAAGCTACGAGTTGCTGGAAATCTGATGTGCAGTATTGGGTTACAGGGAGCCCTCCACTTTTGTCATTGGACAATAAGAATGTGTTGAAATCCCAAGAACAAGCCACAGCAGCCCCATATCTGCAGCAAGACGTAGCAATCCCTCCCACAATGGCCTCCTACTAACCAAGGACAGCTTGCCATATGCCATATGCAACTATATCCAGTCCCTTTCAAAACTTGCCTAAGTGCCCACATATGTGGGCCCAATTAAAGGCTTTTTAAAACCATGCTCACGCAAATAAAGTGCGTGTTCTGATGTAGTGCTAAATTCCTATGTCTCAAGTAATCTTGCATTCTTCGAGATTGCCATAGTATCAAGGGTTACAATGTTGTTCTGATACTGATTTTTGTTCCCATTGGGATCAATTTCAACTCAGTTCCTAGTTTTACCAAAATAGTATGTAGGTCAACACTAATTGGTCTTGACAACCGAGAACCCTATTATACCACTTCTTTAGATCTTCTAGTGGCTTCTTCCTCTTCTGTGTCTCTTTCTTACTGTACTTCTTTCTTAGTTGCATTGCTTTCTTCCTCTTCTCCTTTGCACACCACCAACTTCTCTATGCTGAGAGAGTTATTGCCTTGTATCTTCTGTCTTGTCTTTATTGGTTGAGGATTCTTTGCTTGTTTCCTTCACAATCTTCTAAGCATTTTATAGACTTTGTCCATGTCATGGAAATTGTTTGAACCTATACATCTCACTCTGAGATCTGATACTTGTATCCTTTCTCGCCAGTCTAACTTCTCACCGATGCTTCCCTCCACATATTTTTACCTTCCAACTTGCCTGATTCCACTATTACCCGCTGACCTATATTATCCACAGAAACAGCTTCTTTCACTAGATTTTTCAGAACTTTGTATGGTTTACTTTCAACTAAAGATCTCTTCCACCACTAGTACCTCCATTAATAGGCTGCCTGTTACTTACGTCACCACTATGCATACAATCCCACAAACCAGATCAACCCTTGATCTGATCCTTTTGTGGTTTCCTTTTATTGGTTACTAATTGTTGGTGATCCCTGTCAGAAGCTTGCTACAAAGAAGTCTGCCCTACTATCATGTGGCATGCCAGAGCTTGTTTGTCATTCGTTGGAGTCATTCTGTTTCATATTGCTGATCCTCCCCAGTAATGTGTTCCGATGCACTTTTTCTTATATCGGCAATCTTGTTGAGGTTTATATGGAGCAAGGCTATTAGGTATGTTTCTTAGGAGGAGATCAAACTATGCAAATGCAAGATGACAGCCTATCACTTCAAAAGAAATCCTCAGCACAATACAAATATTAGTTTATACTCTATAGTACAGTAAGGCTGATCATTCAGCTTCTATTCAACACAAATTCATTGACCCAAAATCGTGTTAGCTAAATTCCTGATTGGAAAAATTGGGGAAGTCTTGGAATTGATGTTCTGTATACCGCTGGAGGGATCTTCAGAGTAAGTATGCTGTCGGTATGTATGATAGACATACCTACGTGGATGTCAAGTAGGAGGTTACTTCACGTAGTGTGGTTGTAAGATAGTGATGGTTTTAAAGGTTGCTTATGCTGTTGATATGTATGAGAGACACATCTACTGGATATGGTCTCTGCATTTGGTGTGATAAAAGAATCCATGAGAGAACCAAAAATCTAATATTGGGAGCAGTGTTGACATAATATTCTTAGGAAATATCTTTTTAAAGAGCTTAACATTTGACTATCTTGAATCTACTATTTACAAGAGGTCTATTTCAAAATCTAGGACTTGCATTGCAAGTCATTTTTTATGCCATGTCATATACAGATCTCATGGAAACAAATTATTAATGCCTTCATCATGTCTTTGCGCAAGAAATTATTTTGTTTTCTCAGGTAACATAGGCCTGATTGATATATGTTAGTAATCACATGGAGCCACATTGCCTAATGTTTAATTTAGTGTGTCATGTTTGTATCTTCTACTACACGCAATCTTTTGCACACAGAACAATTAAGTATATTTAACAATAATGGTACCATACATTTGAACCTCCAAAGTATACGAGTCATAGTCATTCTTTGAGATTAGACTCCTATGCTCATGTGTAACTCTGTAGTCTCTTATTCCTTTATCTGCTTCTGATTATTCTTGTGAATTCATTATGCAGTGTGATTGTGACTGGGACGACAGAGAAGAGGTTTTCGGAAGTTGAAGGCATCATTAGAAGGCAGAAAAAGGTTTCTTATTCTTTTCACTTATTCTCTTATGCTATTACTTCTGTACCCAATGGTCATAATGTGTGTACAAATTCAGGTGTTGGTTCTTCCAAGTGTGCAATCGTTTCATGCTATTGCATACCCAATTGATACACTGCTTGTATTGGAGATAAGGTGACGACTATTTACTGAATTCAACATATTGCTGTCATTGTTTTTCCTTCCAATTCTTTCTGCTTATTGTTTCATTTGCTGCTGGTTGATTGCCGGTCGAAAATATGAAGTACACTGCTGGTTGATTGCTTCACCTTACACGCTTCCTGCATATGTCCATCCACCTCGTATGCCTCTGTAGGCTGACACTAAAAGTGGGAGACTGAGGATTGGGTATGTACCATCTATTTATTTGTATATGCTACATTTGTATAGTTATTTACCATATTTACAAACCAAGAACCTAAGAATAACCTGGTTGGGTTTTAGACCAAGCAAGCTATTGATCAGACTGATGGGTCAATTATATGGATTATTTTTACTCCAGAAATATTTACATGTATAATAAAAAAATTTAATATTTCAAAAATCCAAACGATTAAAAAATAGAGGCTGATGGATTGTTGATCTAGAGTGTTAACCATAGCATGGACAGTTTTGTCAATCCATTAGTTTCTTGCAATTCTAGACCATTAAACTAAGGGTTGATTTTCATGGTTACCGATCAATTGGTCTGATCTTTGTAACTATTTTATTTACTTATTTTGACAATCTTTCAGGTACGTTAGCGGTGACTTTGGCAATCACCCACTCTCACATCTTATGGCCTGTCTTTGGAATGCACAATCGAGAGAATGTTGAGGTTTAATTGCCTGCACCATTAGACATTGTTCCATGCTATTTAGTTTTGTTTCTCTTTACTAGAAGTTCTGAAGCAGAATATTTTATTTGTGTCTTCAAATGTCATCTGATTTGATTGCTAGAAAGATCAATGAAGATATGATACATATCCTAGTAAACCTCAATGGTTACACTTTAAGGTATTTTATTTGTTTGATGTATGGCTTCAAATTATGTTTGTGGCATTTGCACAAGTGAATGTACAAACTTGTATGTTTGTACCTATATCCTATAAAACCACAGAAGTTGAAATGCCAATTTTTCTAGAACCTTAGTTACAACACTGGAAAAATATAATTTTTGCTTAATCCTTAAATGACCATATATATTGCATTGAGATGCTAAAAAGAGGTCATGTTGAGTCTAAAAAGGATGTTTGCATAATATAAAAAGGATGGGCAACTATAGATAGTTTTGGTTTATATAGACGGTTAGAATATTGTAAATATAATAACTAAGGGTATTATTGTAATTATGTTATATATATCCTTCTTTATATAAGTCAATAACTTTGTGGTATTTCAAACACGGTTCTCTTAACATGGTATCAGAGCCAAACCCTAATTTTTCTGCCGCCACCACCAATTCCTGCCGCCATTAGTCACACTTGGGCGGGGGCAAATCTCTCCTGATCTATCTTCTCCCCTCACGTCGCCCGTGAGCACAAGCCGCTGCCTCTCCCTCACGTGTCACCTGCAAGCACAAGTCGCCGCCCGTCTTTCCTTGCGTGCCAGCAGAGACATCTCCTTCTCGATCGCGAGTATAGGTCGTCGCTGCTCTTCCTTCTACGTGGAACAT
>JBBMJZ010000089.1:10364363-10376019 GCA_037833815.1 Zingiber zerumbet | reverse complement strand
ACACTTAGCCAAATCATCAGATCATAACAAGACTTAACTTGAACCTTTGACAACATCAAAACTTAGGTTTGATTCTGATGCAACTTGCACCAACAATAGGCAGTGGAATCGACTGGGCAATCAATTTAGGCCTCATTAATCGATTATGATAATTGATTGGAGGCTCTTTATGATAGTACAGAAAGGTTTAGAATCAATTGAATTAATCGATTATAAGTCATCATTCGATGATATGACTCACCAGTCAATTGGTCAAGTGAAAAAGAGTCATTATATAAGTTTGAACGGTCGGATCCTAAGTGGCAATCGATTGGAGGTAAGATAAATCGATTAGGAAACATTTTCTATCCCAAAGGCAACCCTAAAAAAGGGGATTTCATGGAGTTTCTTTGACACCAATTCTTGGGAGGTTGAGAAAGTAGTGCTGCTACATTTCCAACTGATCAAGAAGTATTTCCAAACAACAAGAGATCAAGTAAGCAAGGTGTTCATTGTATTTGTAGTCTTGTCTCTTGTTTTGTATTGTTCTTGTTGTATTCTCTTATTGTATTCTTGTGTTCAAGATTATATAAGGCTTCTCCATCTTAGGGAATGAGGTTTTCATCGTAAAGCTATGAGTGAGGAGTGGGGCCTTAAATTAGTCATCTCAAAGAGGTGGATACCAAGTAAAATCCAAAGAGTTAGCATTGTGAAATCTTTGCTTCAAGTTCATTGCAAATCAAGTTTGAAAAACATAAGCAAGCTATTCACCCACACTCTAGCTCATACATGTCCTAACATACAATAGGATTACAAAGTTTAGAAAATAAAAGAGCAACAAGAGAGAAGATATGAAGAGATTGCAAGTTTGACTCAATTCTCCTTCTCTCAGTAACTTGAAGATATTGTAGATGAGAGCTTGAAACTAATGTTGAGTAGGAGAATCACAATAGACTAGTAACATCCTCTGGCAGACAAAGCCCCCTTTTAAATAGAATAAAATCGAGCTATTGCTGCACCTTTTACCACCACCAATTGATTGACATAACTCATCATTCGATTGTTAACCATTAACTATCCGTTGAATGGTCATTGACTCTAGATCAATAATCGAGATTACCCTGACTTTAAATTCAATCGATTGGTGGGAATTATCAATTGATTGATAGTTCCCAATTGATCATCCAATCAATTTGGTAGACTTCTATTCGCTCGAGAAAACTCTGCCAATCGACTGCACTTGCAATGGCCAATTGATATGTCAATCGATATGGCAAACCTCTATTCACTTGATTACTTTTCCAATCAATTGATCCTCAGTCGAACAGACTAATCAATTCAAGCAACTTGTGTTTGCTCAAAATTACTTTTTAATTGATTGACACAATTTATTGATATGCATAGATCATATACACTTTTATGCACGTTTTGATGCACATTCATGTACTTTATTTACGCTTGATTTGTGCATTTCTACACCTCTTATCAGACTTTCAACATAATTACTCATCTTTGTTGGAGATCTACTCTTTGTGTATTTTTCTACTTATAGGAGTCACTTTTGGGGCGAAAATGATACTCGTAGATGATCCGGAGAGCAAACGAGGACAAAAGACTATGACCGTGTGAATCCACATGACTATGTTAAAGAAGTAGAGGAGAAAAAGGCCATGGTCGTGTGGCTCCACATAGCCAAGTGACATACCAGAGGAGGAGTAAAACATGGCCGTGTGACTTCACACGATCGTGTCACCCGTCCAGAGACCAAACAAGATACAGCCGCGTGAATCCACACGGCCATGCCACCTGACCTGAGGCTAAGAAGAAGGTGGCCATGTGGATACCACACGGCCGTGGCACGAGCCATGCTAGGCCTGTGCCCAACACTATATAAGGGGATCTCTTCCCCTTTACAAGGGGAGAAAGGTTCTCCCTTTGAGAGATCCATTTTAGTGTCATTCTACACTCTTCCCGATCTCCGTTTGATGATCTGAAGCTGTTTCCATCACCTTATCGAGTCTGGGAAAAAAGGATTGGATTATAAGATCACTCGAAGCGATTGGATAAGCTTCTTCTCCCTTCTTCTTCTAGTAGGGTTTTGACGCTTACACGTCTTATGTCTTTGGATCTTTTTCTTCTTGCCATGGAATTGATATATTATTCTAGGATTAAGAGAGTAATTGTGATGTGGATTAATATAAGAATTCATGGATATGCCCATTTCCTATTAAGATAATATTATCATGCCTTGTATCTATTTGAACTGAGTATGCATTGTGTTTGAGTTTAATTTTCATACTTGATTGAATGGTTGTGTAGAATTATTGATCCCGAGGGGGATGCCCTAGATTGTATGACCGAGGGGTCCTAGTGATAGGGGTGACCAATTTTTGGACGTCTAGGGCCTCACCTTGAAAGGAGAAGCAATTCCCCACAACTAAGTAGGAAATTATATGTAATTATTATCTTTATCTCTATGGTTATTAAGTATGAATACGTTCTTCTGATTGTATGAATGAGGGGCACTAGTGATAGGGATGACCCATTACCGAACTTCATAAGAATCACTTATGTTTAATAGCAAGGGACATTGATCCAAATAGCATGCCGGTTTGACCACTACAGAGGAGATCCGGTAATGAATCTAACTTCCTATAAGTATATGTTAATTGAGCATAGGTAATTGGTGGACCATGATATATTGATAAACATCACAATGAAATCAAACCCCTAAAATATTTCCCCAAATCATGTTTCCTCCTCCTCTCTCTCTCTTTCCTCTTCTCAATCTATTTCCCTTTACTTAGCATGTAACTTTCAACCATCAATTGTTTAGTTAATTCTCCTTAAGAGATTACTAGTGCTTATAATAGTCCCTATGGATTCAACAATCTTTTTTATTACTAACAACATAACCGTGAACTTGCAGTAGCATAACAAGTTTTTGGCTTCGTTGTTGAGGATTACGCTTATAACATTAGTAGATAATCATTTGAGTTAGTCTAAACTTGTTTTCTTTCTTATATTATAAATATATCTATAATTCTATTTTTTGTAATTACATCTTGCATTTGTTTACTTCTATTCCTGCATTTTTAATTTTTGCATTTCAGTTTCCCAATTTATGTTTTTATAAATTCTATTTTTCCCTGTTATTTTCATTTCAATGTTATCCAATTCCTCTTATACTTCTAGTTTGCTTAGATAAAAATGGTTCAAAGACCGTTGAAAGATTATAGGGCTTCAAAGTCTGTCAAAGAGCTAGGGCCCATTGTATTGCCAAAAATTTAGGCGAAGAATTTTATGCTTAAACCATTTTTTATCTCCAAAATTTAAGAGGATCAGTTTTGAGGATTAGATTCAAAGAATCCATATTCATACCTAATGGAGTTTTACAGATATTACAACACATTGAAATATGAGGGAGTTTTTACTGACTCTATACGACTTATGGTTTTTTCCTTTTAGTCTTAGAGATGCTGTAAAGGTTTGGTTTAATATTCTATAATCTAGAAGTGTCAAAACTTGGGATGAGTTAGAGCAAAAAATTTTGAATAAATATTTTCTCCCAAGGAAAACCACCCATTCAAGGAATCAAATTTTATATTTTAAGCAATTAGATGGAGAGGGATTGCATCAAGCTTGGGATAGATACTTATCTCTTCCGCATTAGTGCCCACATCATGGTATTGAGAATTGGTTAATTATCCAATTATTTTATATTAGGCTTTCTTTCCAAAATAAGAGTCAGTTAGACGCTGCATCTGGAAGATCCTTCATGAGGAAAAGTTTGGATGAAGCACATAAAATAATTTATTCAGTGGTGTTAAATCTCAATGAATGGTCAGGAAAAAATTTGATGACCCTTTCATTACATGCATTTGAAGCAAAAGGAAATAAGGAGGGATTGATAGAAGGGAATGAACCAGTGCATTAAGATGCTAAAACTCATAGCAACTCGGACAAGGACATCAATTTACAATGTGAGGATCTCCAAAATCTATCCCCTTAGTGTGGTAAGTCCTTTTATTGATGAGATGCTTGAAAGATTGACAAAACACTCTTATTTCTATTATTTGGATGGATATTCTATTTTTTTAAAATTCCAATACATCCCCAAGATCAAGAGAAGATAACTTTTTCATGCCCATTTGGGACCTTTGCTTATCATCGTATGTCATTTGGACTTTGTAATGCCCTGTCTATCTTCTAATGATGCATGATGCCAATCTTTTCAGATTTAACAGAGAAAATTATGGAAGTATTTATGGATAATTTTTTAGTTTATGGGAATGACTTTGATACCTGTCTATTAAATCTATCTAGAGTCCTTCAAAGTTGCAAAGATGTGAACTTGGTCCTAAATTGGGAAAAATATCATTTCATGGTTAAAAAAGGAATTGTCTTGGGACACAAAATTTTAGAATGTGGAATTGAAGTGGATCAAGCCAAAGTATAAACGATTGGGAAACTACCCCCGCCAATTAATGTTAAAAGAGTAAGGAGTTTTTAGGTCATGCTGGATTCTATAACACTTTATAAAGGACTTTTCAAAAATCTCTAAGCCATTGACTAATCTGTTGATTAAAGATGCTGAATTTTATTTTGATGATAACTGTATAGAGGCTTTCAAGAAGATTAAAAATGCCCTTATCACATCCCCAGTAATTCAAGCTTCGAATTGGGAGCTCCCATTCAAAATCATGTGCTATGCTAGTGACTTTGCAGTGGGTGAAATTTTAGGGCAAAGAAAGAATAAAATATTACATGCAATTCATTATACTAGCAGGACATTAGATGCAGCCCAAGTAAATTATTCTACCACAGAAAAAGAATTATTGGCTGTAGTCTTTGTATTTGACAAGTTCATATCTTGGCAGGCTCAAAAGTAACAGTGTACACTGACCATGCTGCCATTCGGTATCTTCTTAGCAAGAAAGATGTCAAACCATGATTTATTAGATGGATTCTACTTCTTTAGAAATTTAATTTAGAAATTAGAGATAAGAAAGGGGCAGAGAATGTAGTGGTAGATCATTTATCTCGAGTATGGTAAAATGGGCAAGAGGATGCAGACAGCAAAAGAAAAAGTTTTTTTTTTTTCAGATGTCAAGTACTATGTATGGGATGAACCATTGCTTTACAAAAAATGCGGGGATGCAATCTACTGAAGGTGTGTACCTAAGGAAGAAGTCGAGAATATTTTGTTCCATTGCCATTCATTATCTTACGGAGGACATTTATTATTTTACAAGTAGGTTTCTTTTAGCCAAATTTATTTAAAGATATATAAAAATTTATGCAATCTTGTGATCAATGTCAAAAGACTGAGAGCATCACTAAAAGAAATGAGATGCCACTGAATTATATCCTTGAAGTTGATTTATTTGATGTATGGGGTATATACTTTATAGGGACCTTCCCTTCGTCATATGAGAATAAATATATTTTAGTAGTAGTGGACTATGTGTCAAAATGGGTAGAAGTCATAGCATCTCCAACATGTGACGCTAGGACAGTCATCAAACTATTTAAGAAGGTGATCTTCCCACGATTTGGTGTACCCAGGGCAGTAATTAGTGATGGGGGTTCTCATTTTATTGAAAGACAATTTGAAAACTTACTCAAGAAATATGGGGCAAGTCATAAAGTGGTGACACATTACCATCCACAAACTAGTGGATAGGTTGAGATTTCTAATCAAAAAATTAAAGTAATTTTAGAGAAGACGGTGTCCACCTCACGCAAAGACTGGTCATTGAAGTTAGATGATACTTTATGTGCATATCGTATAAGTTACAAAACTCTAATTGGTATAACCCCCATTTCGGCTAGTCCACGGAAAGCTCTGCCATCTTCTGGTAGAATTGGAATATAAAGCTTATTGGGCGATTAAACGGTTTAACATGGATCTCAAGGCAGTATGAGAAAAAAGGAAGCTCCAGTTAAATGAACTTGATGAATTGAGGATGGATGCTTACGAGCATGCCAAATCCTACAAAGAAAGAATAATGAAATGGCATAATCGACATATACTACATAGGGAATTCAAAGAAGGAGACTTAGTGCTATTGTTTAATTCAAGATTGAAGATCTTTCTCAGAAAGCTAAAATCACGATGGGCAGGTCTTCTCAAAGTTAAAAAGGTTTATCAATTCAGAGCAGTTGACATTGGGAATGAAGAATTTGCATTAATCAAAGTAAACAAATAGTGCTTAAAAAGATATCTCCACTACATGCAGGTTAAAGAAAGAGAGAAGTTATATTTCTTTGAACCATGCCCTCAAGAATGAGCTCATATGGGTTGAGCTAAAGACCTAAAATAAGCACTTCTTGAGAGACAACCTATGGGTTCTTTTCAATTAGTTTAGTTTATATCTTTGCTTTCTTTAGTTAGTTTATCTTAGCCATTTGTAATTTTGTTTTTAGGTTGTGTACAACTTTCGCAAAATTGAAAGAGGAGAAACTCAGCCCTTATACACCATAAAGAGTCGGTCGTGTAACTTTACATGGCTGTGTGAAGCTAACAGAGAAGGGAAAGGACTAAACCGTGTCATTTGACACGACCGTGTAGTCTTAACAGAGAGAAAGAAGAAGGCGACTGTGTGACTTCATACAACCGTGTAAATCCAATTGAGAGGAAGAAAAACATGGTCGTGTGACTTCACATGGCTGTGTGAAGCTAACCAAGAGAAAGTTGACCCAGGCAGTGTAAATCAACATGTTCATGCAATTCCAACCGAGAGGAAGGAGAATCCGATTGTGCCAATTGATACAGCCATGTGAAGTCAATGAAAATGAGGTCGTGTGGATTCCACATAGCCTAGCCCAACCACCATATTTAGGGCATGAGCGTGTGGAATCCACACGATTGTGCCCGCCGACTCCTCCTCCTTCCCCATCCCTCTCCAATTCCCTCTTCTTCCAAAAGCCCTAAAATTGTTCCCTTCAACCCTCACCATCCATTCCCTTTAAACTTAACCTCTCCATTATCCACGATGTCAAATCTCATCAAAGTAAGCACTCCAATAAGGAAAGGAAAGGAGAATATGGATGCTTCAAGAGAAAGGAATTCATGCTTCAAAGGTTTGTCTAATTACTTTAGTATCATTTTCTCTATTGATGAACAAATGCATCGCTATAATTCATTATCTAAAAGTTCCATTTTGGGTACTAAATTTGCGGACCAAACAACCTTGGATGTGTTGGGTTTTAGAAATGATGTGGATTGGCTCTTCGAAAGGTTAGGATGGAACAACTTGATGAATATAAAATACCCAACTTATCCTAGAATTATTTTGGAAATCTTAAGTTCCATCACTTTTGACAATATTCAAGGAGGGGGGGGGGGGGGGAGCTAAAATTTTGTTTTCTTAATGATGATTATGAATGGGCACTTGATGACTTTAATGCATGTTATGATTTGCCTAGGGATGAAATATATACAATTCTCCCTGCTTTTGAAACTTCAAACATATGGAAACTCATCTTCGAGCAATCTCACTATAACCCTCATGTATCCAAGGCTACTAATATTATTAATCCCATTTTCCAATATCTTCAATTGGTCATGAAGAATACTATATTTGGACGGGGAGGTAAGGAAAGAATAACAAGACTTTCAGATTTGTATTATTAATGGGTAATGATTGAAAATGTTTCAATAAATTTTGGTTTTACTTTCTAAAGTACTTGGTGAAATCTACTACCCCCATTGTTTGGGAGGGATGCTCACTCGTATGGTATTAGTATTAGGCTGTGACCTCAATGACTTAGAGATGATCGAAAATGTTCCTGGAATAGATTTAAATTCATGTTTGGCTATTCATATGATATGATGTGAGGGATACGGATATAGTCTTTTACACAAAAACAACTTCCGTCTATGATTGCCCAATCCAGACTTGACCATGATTCACATTAGAGATAATTGGCGTTTGACTTTGGAAAATCAACACTTTAGCCTCATTCTTCCTCTAGTTCCTAACATCCCTTCGGTTAGTCGAGATCTTATTAAATTTAATTTTCATGAGTTTTGTTCTATTCTTGATAACCTTCATCATGATTTGGAGCTATATAATAATATGCTTAGAAGTAATATGTGCATTGCGGACGAACAATTTAAGCAATTGTAGGATTGTTTTAGGAAAAGAGAATTATGGAAAAAAATATCTGAGTTTATGATGGCGCATAGGCATCAAATGAAGTCAAATGAAGATTTTTAGGGTTTTATGAAATTTCTTCAAGATGATTTCAATGAATTATTTTCTTATCATAAGTTTGTAAGGGATAAGGTAAGATGGTTCATTGATTTATTTCCTGACCTTCCAGAATTTCCTGATCTCCCTCCTCCTCCACCATATTGATTTCATTGGGATGATGAAAAGTTTAAGTCTGGAGGTGTTTACACAGCCTGAGTCCATTGCTTGTCTTTTCTTTACATCTTTAGCACTTTCGTTTGTTTTGCTTATTTTCATTTTTTTCAGTTATATGTTGTATTTTTGCTTATTTTCATGTTAGTGTTTGCTAGTCTTTATTTAGTTTGTTTTGATTATCACTTCAACTATCTTTTTAATTTCTTTGTGGTATGTGAGAATGTCAATCCTCACATTACTGCTGACTTGTCTAATAGTAAAATGGTTAGCAAGTTCATTTCTTGATTCATATTACTGTGGATATAATGCTAGTATGTTTAGAGTACCTCTTTTCTCTATCTCTAGTAGCATGAAATGAGCTAAGTATCGTATGAGGATAAGTTTGAGTTTTGGCCTAACCTTAAGGATCTTACCTTTACTTCACTTAAGCTTGTATAGTAGATAACTTTGGAATAGTCATGATTCATCTGAATTGTTTAGTACTTTGGTTCCTATAGTGATTTCTTGGATTACATTTTAGTTACTAGATGACCTCGGATCATGTCAACTCATTTAGACAAATTAAAATCCCAACATTTGCATTTGTGTTAGTGCTTCACCATTAAAGCACCAAAAAATAAAAATAAAAATAATAAAAAAAGATGAATAAGGTGTTGGTGTAGGGAGCACCTGACAATCGAACCTGAGTTTTCATAATGGCAAAGGGTTCAAATGTTAAAATATCTTGTAATATAACAAGTGTGACTGAGCTTGTAAGAAAGTCCTAAGTGTTCTTAGGCAAAAGTCCTAGTGGATTCTAGGCAGATAAAAAACCTAGGGTTAGGTAACCCTAGGTCCTAAGGGGAGGTAATCCTAGGTTATGGAAAGTCCTAGCTGCAGTTAAACAACAAAGTCATGATCTGGGGGACTAGGTGAAGTCTTGGTTGGTCGGGATATTGGACGAAATCCTAGAGTCAAGGACTCTAGGTAAAATACTTGGGGGTCTAATGTGCGTAAATATTATGACCGTTTATGCATGTTTTAACACACATTCACTTGCTTTATGCGTATATATTCTTTGCATGATTGTCTCTCTTATCATATATTCATCATAAATACTCTTTTGTTCGGAGATATGCTCTTTGTTTAGCTTTGTGTTGATAGGGACAACTTTTGGAACAAAAACACGGCCGTGCAACCTCGCACAACCGTATAGCCAAACAGAGGAAGAACAGTGCATGACCATACAACTCTTGCACAGTCGTGATGCCAAACAGAGATGGATCCATGCACAGCCATGCCCCCCACGACTAGCAGCCAAGCCATACATGGCCGTGCATGACCGTGTCCCAGGAGCAGTGCCCCAGATCCACACGACCGTGCAAATTAGCACGGCTGTGCAGTGCATCCAGAGGAAAAAGAAGGCACGAGCGTGCCACATCTGCACGGCCGTGCCATGGCGTTGTGCCCTAGCCTATAAAAAGTGTTCTAACCCTTCTCCGAAGGGGGAAGCGAACCGTCAAAGGGAGAATTACCTTGGTGCCATTCCACATCATCCCGGACCTCCGTCCAGTGATCTTTCATCAACACATCAACTCCAGAAGCAAAGGATTGGATCCGAAGATCACTCATCGTCGTTGGATAAACATCCTTTCTCTTTCTCTCTTCTTGTTTGAGAATTGTATGTTTAATTACATTATGTCTTCAGATTTTTCTCCAACGTCTATAGAGTAGATTCCTTGTTCTAGGATTAGGGAATAGTTGTGGATTGGTTTTGATGTAAGACTCACGTTTATGCCTTTATTTATTGGATGATTTTGCTTGCTTTGTTTCAACTACTATGCATGAGACTTGTTGCCAGGTTTCTATATCCTATTAATTTATTATGTAGGAACTGCCAATCTCGTAGAGAGAGTATTTTAGATTGTATTCCCGAGGGGCCATAGTGATAGGGGTAACCCGTTCACGGACATCTAGGATATTTCCTTGAAAGGAAAAGCAACTTTTCTACAAGGAAGTAAGAGACCAAATTGATGTGCGTAGATTATATACACTTTTATGCATGTTTACATGCACATCTACTTATATTTCATTAGCATAATCTATATTTATTGCGCTCTATTTCATTATAATGTCATACTTCCATCATATTTTGTTCGAAGATCTACTCTTTGCTTGTTTTGATTGATAGGACGTGATTTGGAGCAAAAATAGAGTTTAAATGAAGTCTAGAGCTTCCAAGTTCTGGCCATGTGAAGACCACACGACCGTGTGGAGGCCGTGTGGGGGGGGGCGTGCTAAGGCCGTGTGAACATCACACGGTCGTGTTGAGGCCGTGTGAATGTCACACGGCCGTGTGAAGGCCGTGTGAGATTTCCAACACTGTAGACCAAAAGTAAAATGACCATAACTTTGTACTCGGTTGGAGTTTTGGGCTGTTATTTATACCGATTTGTAGATAACCTCAAGATCTATAACTTTTCTGAAGACGTCATCCAGAGAAAACCCCATATTGTTGGTGCAAAAGATGTTGTAATGAAATATAGTCATTCAGAGCTATGACAAGGGCCATGCAAGGGGGTGTTAGCTCCACACAGCTATGTGAGGCACATAACCCATGGCCGTGTGAGCCACATGACCGTGCAATGTTTCCAGAGGAGAAGAATACCATGGTCGTGTGAATCTACATGGCCGTACAGGCCTTCTAGAGGTCAAGAAGACCATGGTCGTGTCCCAGACATAGCTGTGCATGAGTTCCAGAGCTGGAGGCAACACAGGCAGTGTAGATATACACGACCGTGCAAGGAGGGCAGTGCCAGAACATGCCACGACCGTGTGCACCACACGACCATGTGAGAGGGGCAGAGAAGAGAATGGACAAGGCCATGTGAGCTTCACACGGTCGTGTCTCAGGGCCGTGTGACGCTCAAACCCCTGCTCTATATAAGGGTCTCTTCCATCATTTGAAGGGAGAGTTCTACCTTTTGGGGGAAAACAAGATTTGGGTAATTCCTCACCATTTTAGAGGGATTTTTTGGTGATCTAAGGGCAGATCTTCAATGAATCGACTCCAAGATCGAGGATTGGATCCGAAGACCTTTCTTCATCGTAGATAAGCTTTTCTTCCCTTTATATTCTTGGATTTGGGATCAAGATGCTTATAATCTTCTTGTCTTTGTGTTTCTTTTCTCGTTCTATTGATTAGATCTCTATGTTCTAGGATGGAGGGAGTATTTGTAATGATGGTTTGATGTAAACTCTTGTGGATTTGCCAATTTCCTATTTCTATGATTTTGTCCTGTTTGTATCTATTTGATCTTGTG
>JBBMJZ010000089.1:10309726-10320041 GCA_037833815.1 Zingiber zerumbet | reverse complement strand
GTTCTTCAAATCACCATGTAAATTGCACTGCCTATTATAATCCAGTGTCACATGCATGCAGTGGGAACATCACGTTCGGGTTTCGTCCATGCAACCGATGAAATGCTTATATCCTCATCGGGTTACATCTCAGCTACGAGAGGTTCTATAGAGTTATGGTTGACATTATCCACATCAGCTAAACTATGATCCCCAGTTTCTGTATTTTAAAGATTAAACAATCATTTCTAGCTAGTGAAGTAACTAAATTTGCATTCGACATCAATCATTTGCTTGTTCAGCAAGATTAGCCTCTCAGGTGTCTGATACTTCAACTTGAATGTAATTGTCACGTCTCTAATTTGATGAAACATCAGACTGGAAAATTTTAGACTTAGTTAAACCATGGCCAAGCACCAGACAGACACGTTAGAGGTACTTGTCTTCGATCGAAAATATAAAATTATAGAAAGAGCCAGGTGGGACCGGTGGTCATATGATGAATTATTTTACGCATCCTTATTCCTTACCTTATGTTGCATCTTGTTTGAGTTGGGTTGGGGACTTGGGGTCTTGGCCTCTTGGGGTCCAAGCAATAAAGTCTAAATAAAAAATTAATATGATATTTTATAAACTACATGCATGGTGCTGGTGCAGCGGAGGCCGGCAAGAGGGGAGTGAATTGTCTGTAAAATTAAAGATACCCTCCTCATACTTTTCAACTCAAAAATAACAACAATAATAAAATAATAAAATAAAAAGAATTAGAGAAGACCAGGAATTAATTTGGTTACAACCAAGAAGGTTATTAATCTAAGGCGATGAAAAGCGCAGTAACGATCTCCTTCTCTGAAGGCGGAGAAGCCTTTTACATACTTAAAGAGCTCAAGAGTTGCTAGGAAACTAAATACCGAGTTGAATGCTAGATTGATATTTAATTCCTATGTCCAGGGGTCTTTTTATAGCCCCTGGAAATCTTATCTCGTAGGTCAAAGGCGCCTCCAACGAAGGTCCAAGGTGCTTCCAAGTAGGATGATCGGATAGAACTTTATCCGAATGCAAACAGTCACTTTGACCTGGTTGAAGGCGCCTTCAACAAGCAATGAAGGCGCTCTCAATGCTTGATGAAGGCGCCTTCAAGGCTGGTATAAATAGCTTCCTACTTGCATGGTATAAATAGTTTCCAACTTCTCTTTTTCTTGTTCTTCCGAAGCTCTGGTCGCTTGGGTGATTTTAGTCAATCGAAATAGGGCTCACCGAACCCAATTTCCGACCTTCTCCTCGAGCAGACTTACGTCCCGGGTTTACATCTCTCGAACGTCACTCACGTTCTTCTAGCCTACCGGTGTACTCTTCCGCAGCTCTCTCGTCCTTCGGACTCACCGAGCCCGTCGGCTCCCTTCTCATGTCGTCCTTCTCGCTAACTGCGTCTTCCACTGGACTTCCTACGCTCCTAAGCTCCTACACACTTAGACACAGGGATCAAAAATAGACAGAACCTAACCTAACTTGGTTGATCACATCAAAACAACCATAGGGTCCAACAATCTCCCCATTTTTGATGTGCATCAGCCTAAGTTCAAGTTAGGGAAAAAAACAGACAAGTAATTTAAAGAAAATTACTAAACTAACATGTTGAGCATAAATTTACAATAAATGAAATTGCAACAATTAAATTAAAACTTAAATTGATAAAACAGTTAATAAAACAGATAAAACAGTTATATAAAACTTAACTCCCCCTGAAAAAAAAAATCAACTAACTCCAAAACAAAGCTGAACGTGAACCCCTCTCTCCTCCTTTGATCACAGCAAAAAAAGGGGTCAACATAATACCAAGAGATTCTAAGTCTTTTGAAAACTTGAAAAGATGTTCTTAAATTTTCTAAGTCATTTTGAAAAAATCTCTAAGTAAAAAAAAAATTCTAAGTCTTTTTGAAAAATTTGAAAAGATGTTCAAAGATTTTCTATGTCTTTTTGAAAAAAAAATTCAAAAAAAAATTAAGTGTTTTGAAAGAATTTCTAAGATTGTTAAAAAATTTCTAAGTCTTTTGAAACAACATTTCTAAGTTAAAGAATTTTCAAATAACTGACAATGAATTAAAAAACTTTATTATAAGCTTATTAGTTTATCAATTAAATATCCAATTCAATAATCAGCTTCCAGGCTGTAGCGAGGCACCAGACCTTCTTGGTTATTAGATCATCAACCACTTTCTTAGACAAAGCCTTTTAAAGAATTTAAACATTTAACCTTTTTCTGAAAGCCTTTAAAGAAAATAATTTACTCTAATAAAGATTCTAGAATCCAATAGAGGTTCCTTCGTACAGGGTTAATCAAAATCTTAAGGGGTATATCATGGCCGGCTTTAGGCATAGGCCATTAAAGCCTATGCCTAGGGCCCCAATTTATATTGGCGCCCATTATTTTTAATATATTAAATATATATTTTAAAGAGAATGAAAAAAAAATAGGGTCCATATAATAAAAGATTGTGCAATCTCATTCTTTAAAATTTGGGATCATTATTTTTAATATATTCAATATATTTTTATGTATATTTTTTAAGAGAATGGAAAAGAATATGGCTCACATGATTAACATGATTTTAATCTATCAAAGCTTCGTATTTCACAAAGAACTTATTATGGTTCCAATAGATAGAGTCATAAAGGGACTCTTTTTTTAACAAATTAAATTTATTTTTAATTATAAATATTATTTTATAAAACCTAATATATTCCTCTTCAATATCTTTTAATCATAGTATACTCTCGTTACATTTCTCATTCATTAGTGATGCTTTCTCTTTAATCAATAAGAACATGAATTAATTTTTTTTAATCTTATCTATGCACTGCAAAATAAAAATACTAGTTTTTTTTAAGTTTCCCCCTCTTCTCCTTTTCCAACTCTCCCTCTCTGTGCTTCTCTTGCTCATTGAGATTCGAGAATAGAAACTCTACGTCTCCACCTAAAACTAACACACTAATTCGGTCGGTACTACGATGCTTCTTGCTTAATTAAATTCAAATGTTCATGCATTCATCGATATTATGTCAGATCAAAATGGAATATTTTATTATTTTTTAGCAATAACGAGTTAGATACCTTTACCATTTCGCTTTCTCGATGGACATTAAGTTTAACTTTTATTTAGATATATTTACAGTCATAAATTATTTGATTTTCCCTTTGTCTCCATTCTATCATTTATAATTGATCTGGTTTAGGCAAAAAAATATCATTTATTTTTTCTTTTGCTCAGTGCTTAAAAAGGCTTCCATTTAGTTTTTGATAAATGATAATGGCTAATTTAGTCATATTGTTATCTTTATTTTCTAAGAATTGTATTCAGTTTTGTCATTTTGTACATTATTTTTTATTTATTTATTTTTTGTGCTTTGCCGATAATGTTGAGTTGAGCATGGGAACATGATTTTTTTATATTGTTATCCTATTTCATTGTTCTTATTTTCTCAAATTTGTTTCCTTTTTAAAGGTTGTTCTCTCCGTCTTATATTTAAATAATTAGACAAACTTCTATCTTTCTTCATTTTTAAACAATTTTGAATATATTTATTTTTAGTTAAGTGAATTGTAAACTTATTATCTACTTAGGTGTATTATTATATCTAATAATAATACTCTATTTAATATCGTAAAATTTATATTTCTCTAAATTAGCTTACTTGAATATGAAAATTTAATTAATAATTTTATATCTAAAAAGTGAGAAAATTAAATTGTATAAAAATATTTTTTAAAATTAATATTTAATTTGTTAAAAAAAATTAAACCACGGTTTTCAATCCAAGTCTAAATGAAAAAAGATGAGGGATTTTTCTTTTTAAAACAACATCAAAGGCTTAAAAAAGTTTTTTCGCCTAGGGCCTCAAATAGGCTTAAGCTGACCTGTTGACTCGTCTCTTTATGCAGGATCATCAAGGAGTTCGTTTAGATCTTGAGAGGTTTACCGTTCTTTATTCACCGGAGCCAACGCACCATCTCATAGCCTTCAGATAGGATCAGAGTAGATGATTGCTATGTGACTGGTAACACGCCACAACCTTTATGGAGGGATGCTCAAAAAGGTGCAACTTTGGATGAGGCTGTGAAGGAACAGATGGAAGGTAGGAATACATTTGGGACAGGGAAGGTCAAATGGTAAAAAGCCAATGGAGTTTACTGATGCTATGCTATGGAATTCGACTACAGAGAAGAAAGTATGGATGCAGAAAAAGAATTCTTCTTTTATGCAGATTTCTGAGGGGGTGGATGAGTTTGTTACTGATAATAGCTTTCAACTGTTAGCTGATCAAGAGGGGGGAGAGCGAGGTGAGATAGAGGAATTGAGAGGTGGTGTTGGTAATGTGAGGAGTAAATCTGATATGGAGGTAGAAACTGGTGTGCTATTCTTTGAAAACAGAAACCAAGGTTTCTGAATGGAAAAAGAGAGCTGAAAGTGATGGAGAGGGGGGTTTCGACACAAAGACATCTATTAGAAAATCATGATGCTGCTGCTGGGGCAGTGGGTTTGTCTCCTCTTCGGAATGAAAGTCAAGCAATAGAACAAAGGGGGGATGTTGTGAATGGTGAATCAGAGGGAGTGGATTTCTCGATCTCTTTCAGAGAAGTTGAGGAGTTGGTGGATACTGACCCTGTGTTACCATCCAGGAGATCCTCATTGAATTATGGTAATACTATCCATCTCAAGAAAGATGGACATGACACTAATCAGGTGTTTAACTAGAGAAACACTAGAAGTAAAACCCAAAAGGCTTCCTCTAATAATTTTTAATGTCAGGGATGATCTGGAACATAAGAGGGGTTGGTAATTCTGCTTCTCTTCGAAGACTGCAGTTTCTAAGGAAGTTTCATCATTTAATTTTCATAGGGCTTTTTGAACCTTTCATTGCTTTGGATGTGGTTTTTTTCACAAGGAAATTGGGTACGAAGGATGTTTTATCTAATTGCAATGGTAAGATTTGGTTTCTCTTTGATGCTAATATAGAGTGTATGATTTTAGAGGATCATGAGCAGTTCTTGCATTTGAAAATCTGTTCCCATTTATTTCCTGCTAGTATGTTGGTGACTGTTGTATATGCAAAATGTAGCCAAGTGGAGAGGAGAATCTTGTGGGACAAATTATTGGAAGCTAAACCTGTTCTGGAGGTTCTTTGGCTAGTTGGGGGTGATTTTAATGTGATATCTGGTCTGGATGAGCTCTGTACTGGGGCTGTTTATACTACTGCTGCAACTAATGAATTCAATGAGTTCTTAATGATGGGTGGGTTGCTAGATGTTGATTTTGTGGGAGATAAATATACATGGACCAACTCTAGAATCTGGAAGAGGCTTGATAGGGTCTTGATCTCTTCTTCTTGGAATGCAAAGGAGGTTGGGATTAAAATTGAGCATTTAATAGAGCTGCATCAGATCCCTGCCCATTACTTATAACATTTCCTAGCCTTGTGGAACAGTGGCTTCTTTTAGGTTCCAAAAAATATGGATTAAGCATCAAATTTTTTTGTTGACTATTTGATTAAATTGGATGTTGTCACGTTCTTCTTCTGGATTACAGAAGCTTCAATCCATGCATAGGAGGCTTAAAGAACATTTGAAATGGTGGAATGTGGATGTCTTTGGCAACATCCATGAGAAGGTGAAACCGGCTGAGGATACGTTTTCAGAGGCTGAAAAGATTTTTGATACATCTCCTATTTTGGAAAATAGATCTAAAATGTCTGTGTCAAGCTCATTTGTTTAGGGTGTTGAACATGGAAGAGATTTTTTGGAGGCAAAAAGCAGCTGTGAGGTGGATGGGGGATGGAGATAGAAATATAAAGTTTTTTCATAGCCTAGTCCAACAAAGGAGAAGGTCGAATAGAATTTTTTGAATATGGGATGGAGGTGAGTGCCTGGAAAAATCAGAACTAATACAAGCATCCGGTGCCAAATTTTTTGAGCAACTTCTGACAGGGGAGAGTTTTCAAGAGTCTTTTGAAGGTATAGATCATGTTCCTCATGTAATCAAGGAGGACAACTTGGCTATCTATGCATTACCCTCAATGGAAGAGGTCAAGAAAGTTATTTGGGTGATGAATGAAGAAGGGGGTTGCTGGGCCGGATGGTTTCTCGGTGGATTTCTATGCTTCATGTGGGAAATTATAAAAGAAGATGTATATCAAGCTATTTTGGAGCTTTTTAGAGGGGCACCTCTTCCAAAAGGTATAACGGCTACTACTCTGATTCTTATTCCTAAAATGGAGAGTGCTCAACGATGGAAAGACTTTAAGCCTATTAGTTTATGTTATGTGTCAAACAAGATTGTATCAAAAGTGTTAGCTAATAGATTGAGGTGTATTCTGGATAGAATTATTTCACCAGCCCAAAGTGGCTTTGTTGAAGGAAGATTAATCTCAGATAATGTCTTATTGGCTCAAGAGCTATTCCAAAGGTTGAATCACCATGTTAGAGGTGGAAACCTGATTCTAAAATTGGATATGGCCAAGGCATATGATAGATTGCAGTGGGGTTTTCTCTTCAAAATTATGGAGCTATTTGGGTTCTCTAGTGAAGTGATTGATGTCATCCGAAGGTGTATAGACAACTGCCAGTTTTCAGTGCGTGTTAATGGCCAACTAGCTAGGTTTTTCCATTCAGAGAGGGGGCTTAGGCAAAGAGATCCCCTATCCCCTTATTATTCATTATTGTGGCTGAATGGATGTCAAGAGGGTTGAATAAGCTCTTTTTAAATTCTCCTCAAATGTTTTTTGCAATAGGAAGTTTCACACCTTGTTTATGTTGATGTAATGGTGGTGATGAATGGTTCTATTAATGGTGTGAAGAAGTTGAAGACTTTTCTAGATAGGTAAGTGCAAAAGCTTTTTCTATCCTTCCAAAAGCATTTCTATAGAAAGAAGAAACTAGATAGCTCTTATAACTGGTTTTGTTGAAGGTGGGTTCCATTAACATACTTAGGTGTTCCTATTTTTTCTGGCAATAGAAAGATAATTCATTATCAACCTTTGATTGAGAAGATAAGGAAGAGATTAATGGGCTGGGATTTAGTTAAATTATCTTATGGTGGAAGGTTGTGGATTATTCAAAGTATCATATGTTCCATGCCTATGTATCTATTGTAGGTGATTCTTCCTCTAGTTTCTGTTCTGCATCAGCTAGAGATGGTGATGGCTAATTTCTTTTGGGGTTCCAATGGCTCCAAGGAGGAAACTCATTGGATAGCTTGGTCTGAAATCAACAAACCAAAACTGGAAGGTGGCTTTGGGATAAGACATCTATCAAAGATATCTAATGCAGTTTCAATAAAACTGTGGTTCAGATTCAGAGAACAAAAAATGTCATGGTCCAAGTTCCTTTTGAAGGCTTATTATGGTGGTGGCCGCTCCTAAGTGTAAAGGTTCTCTCTGTTGGAAAAGAATCGTCAAGGTCCGTGACATTGCAGAAGCCAGATTGGATGGAGCTTGGGTCAAGGACAAGTCGGGTTCTGGTATGATAGTTGATTCAATGGAGGCACACTTTTTCAGGTTTGTGAGGTATCTGGTGACCCAAATTATGCAGTGTCAAATTATTGGGATGATCAGAAATGGAGCATGAATAAGCTGATAAGTGTGCTACCAATAGCTACTGCAGAGGAAGTCTGTGAAGTTCCATTTCAGATTACTGAAACTGACAATCAAATCTGGAAGCTTTCTTCGGATGGAAAATTCTCCTTAAAGTCGTCATGGAATCTTGTGAGACAATATAGCTCCCCAGATGGTATTTGGATGGCTATATGGAGTAGATTGCTTGCTCCAAAAATCTCTATTTTTGGGTGGAGATTCTGGAAACAGAAGCTGCCTGTTGATTCTGTCCTTGAGCAAAGGGGAGTTTCTTTTGCATCCAAATGTTAGTGTTGTCTTGAGGAAGCGACGTGGGACCATCTTTTTTTCGATGGTCCAATTGCATTGGGAGTTTGGAGATTTTTTGGACAAATGTTTGGCGTGGATAGATTTTGTTGCTTGGAAAGATGGAGACATGGCTCGGAATGGTCTAAGGAGGGACTTGTAAAAGAAGTTGTTCCTTTTTAAGACTATGGTGGTTATGGAAAGCTAGAAATGAAGCCAAGCATGATGGTACAAGAATGGTTGTGAAAAGAATTGTGCTGGATATTGTTAAGTATATTCTGGTGTCAATGGAGGCTGGTGTGATTAAAAGGAAGCATTGGAGTAGGTATGAATCTGCTGCTCAAAGTTTGGGAGTGATTTTAAAAACTAAAACAGTGAATACAATATCAGTGGTACATTGGAGAAGGTCTCCTGTTGGAGTTTTTAAAATCAATTCGGATGGCTATTCCAAAGGGAATTCGGGGGAAGCTTCATCTGGGGTTATCATTAGGGATCATGTGGGACAAATTGTGTTGGATAACCATGGAAGAATTGGGAGTGGTTCTAAGGTTAAGGCAGAATTAATGGCTATGTTGAAGGGCTTGGAGTTATGCATTGAAAACAATCTGGTACCCATTTGACTTGAATCGGATTCGATGGTAGGGTTGAAGATGTTATTGGTGTAATTTTCCTAGGTCAAGATTGACCAGTTTGACTAAGTTTGAGTTGACTTAAGCTTGAGTCGTGATGTTTGAGTTTTGATATTTAATAATATAGGGAGATTGCAGGTGCAATTGTTTGTTTGGGAAGATTAGTCAAGGTTGACCAGTTTGTTGTGAGGAAAGTCAAGTAGGTCAAGATTAACCAGATATTTGATTTGGAAAAATCCTAATTGGAGATTAGGTAAGGGCATGACTAACAGGATGGTTGATAGAAGAAGAATAGTCGAGTAGGCCAAGGTTGATAGAATATTTGACTAGAAAGTCTGGTGAATGAAGCCAGACAATTGGGAAGTCCAGGTGAGTAAAGTCGGACAATGGAAAATTCTAGTGAGTGAAGCCAGGTGAAAAGTCCTAGTGAGTGAAGTTAGGTAAATAGAAAATCCTGATTAATGAAGCTAGGCAGATGTAAAATTCTGGTGAGTGAAACCAGGTGAAAAGTCCTAGTGAGTGAAGCTAGGCAATTTGAAAATATTGGTGAGTAAAGCCAAGTGGAAAGTCCTCATGAGTGAAGCTAGGCAGATGGAAAATCCTGATGAGTGAAGCCAGGTGAAAGTCCTAGTGAGTGAAGCTAGGTAGATGAAAAATCCTGGTGAGTGAAGCTAACTGAAAAGTCTTAGTGAGTAAAACTAGGTAATCAGGAAGTTCTGATGAGTGAAGCCAGACATACAAATGAAAGTTCAGGTGGATCAATGGTTGATTGGACATCTGGTAATTGAAAATCCAAGTGGGTCAAGATTGATCGGGCACTTGACACGAGATGGTAAGTCCAAGTGGGTCAAGGTTGACCAGACACTTGGCACAAGGAAAAAAAGTTCAAGTGAGTCAAAGGATTGACTGGACACTTGGTGAAGAAGTTCCAACAGGTCAAGATTGATCAGATGCTAGGCAAGGAGTCTTAACAGGTCACGGTTGACTAGATGTTGGGTAAAGGTATCCTAGACTTAGGTTTGGAAGTTAGGATTTAGTAATCAATTAACATAACATAAGCGATTGACCTAATCACTTAAGACTCAAAATCATGAGAACAGAATAGAGTTGAATCAATTAGGATAATCAATTCAGCATAGCTTAATCTACTAGGATAGTTGATTAAGGCTTTTATGTGAGGGAACATAATGTTTGGTAAGCGATTAAGCAGGGATGCTTAATCGCTTACGGGTCGTTCCCGATTAAACAGAAGCATGCCTAATCGATTAGGCTAGTCGATTAGGCATGCGTAATCGACTAGGTTAGTCGATTAGGCATGCGTAATCGACTAGGTTAGTCGATTAAGCTTAAAAATATAGCTGTTTGAAGCAGGTTGTTGACGTGGTAATCACAGTAATTGCTTAGGAGTAAGCTTAAGCAATTAAGATGCCCAAAGATCCCTAGAAAAGATTTTGATGCGAACAATATTTCAACAACTCTTCTCACATCTTCTTTGATTCTCACTATCGATTCTTGAAGCTTCTTGGAGACAAGTGTTGCTACACTTCCAAAGTTAAGATGTGTTCCCAAACAAGAAGAAGCTAGTTAGGGTTTCATTTGTGTAAATCTTGTAAGAATTCTATTGTACTAGTTTCTCTTTTATTCTTGTTATATTATGAGTTTGTACAAGGTTTTTTTACCTCTAGATTATTTTTGAGGAGTGTTTACATAGTGGATGTGTAATAGGATCGTTCCTCGTGAATGAATAAAACCCGAGATGAAAACTCAGAGAATTTATTACAACTGAGGAAACACTT